>JAJIBD010015015.1:0-44481 GCA_021461705.1 Cryptotis parvus
CAGGGGTTTCTCCTGGCTCTGCACTCAGGAATTACCCTGGCAGTGCTCGGGGACCATATGGGATGCCGGGATCGAACCTGGGTCGGCATGGCAAACGCCCCACCCGCTGGACTATTGCTCCGGCCCCTCACTCTTCATTTTGAAACTAAATTTCTGCAGAGCAATCAATATGTAGTTTTCAACTTCACCAAGTTTCTTCCCTTTCCAGTGCCTCAACTGCCTCAAAATGCTGTATTTTCTTTTGCTCTTAAATATATATACATATATCCGTATATATGTATATATGAGTGTATGTTTTGGTCCCATTATACATATGTATATATACTTTAGTCCCATTCTGTGTTGCTGCTAGAGTGACCTCTTCAAGGAAGCCCCCTCCAGACCCAGAAGTTCGAGCATCAGTTAATGAAGGTAAGTGTTGGTTGGGGCGGACCCAGCTTCCTTGTCCACAGATTTCCAAACCGTTTACTTTCCCATTTGAGATGAACTCCTCAAGCTTTTCCCAAACTTTTTAACAGGCAGGAAATGCCAGTTTCCTGCCTGTAGTGTTTCCCTGCCTTAGTCTGTTTGAAAGCAATTCATTTTCACTAATTTGTGTCTTGGCATAAAAAGAACATCTGTAAGTAATATCTCGGTTTGCCGTTCTTACAAAAAGCATAGAAACGTCAAGCAGGAAAAGTACTCTATAGCTGTGCTGAGCAAATCTTGCCATTCTGAGAAAATGTTAAAATATTGCTCATACATTGGAGATCAAAAATCTCCCAACCTACTGAACATCCAAATCACGTGAGGAGTTTTTGTTTTATTTTGTTTGTTTTGTTTTTTGCTTTTTGTTTTTGGACTATACCCAGCAGCACTCAAGGGCTTAGTGCTGGCTCAGCACTCCAGAATCACTCCTGGCAAATGTAGGGCACCATAGGGGATATGCTCTATTTGCAGTACTATCACTCCATCACTGTCTATGGAGTTTTTAAAAATAGGAATAGACAAATGTTATCCCATCACATCTGTGTGTACTCTTGGGAATTAGGGTGTGGTCATTTATTTTTTTATTATTTATTTGTTTTTAATATTATACCACTATGAGATATACAGTTACAAAGATGTTCATGTTTGGGTTTCAGTCATATAGTGTTCCAGCAACCATCCCTCCACTAGTGTCCATTTCCCACCACCAATGTTCCCTGATTCCCTTCCCTTCCCCTAGGTTGCCTCTATAGCACGCCCTTTACTTCTTTCCTCTCTCTCTCTCTCTCTCTCTCTCTCTCTCTCTTTTCCTTACACATTGTGGCTTGCAATACTTACATTTAGAGGTTATCATGTGTATCCCTTTGCCTATATTCAATGCTCAGTTCTAGGCTAGTATCTTATTTCCAGTGATTATTAGCACACTGTTCCCTTCTCTGTATTGCCTAACCTCTGACTCCCCATACACTTCTGGTTGATTCCACGTATTGACAAGATCTCCTAATTCTTCTTTTGCCTGTCTTAGATATTGGTATCATACTATATATATATATATATATATATATATATATATATATCTTTGAGGCTCTTCATATTCCTTAAACAACCTGATGCCATTGGGCTACATTGCCACATAGGGTCAAATGGAAATGTTACTGGTGCCCGCCGAGCAAATCGATGAATATCAGGATTCAAGTGATCAAGTGAAGTGAAAAGGACAGATATAGAATTACTGCATTTATATACTTTAAGCTACCCACCACGGCAAAGCCTGGCAAGCTACCCATGTCGTATTTGATATGCCAAATACCAGTAACAATATAGACCTCATTCCCATGACCTGATGGAATGGTTTGAGGCTCTTTATGTTCCTGGAGCAAGCAGGTGTCCTTGGGCTCTACTTGCATGAGACAGGTCATATGGAGTGGTGCCCGCTTCGAGCAAATCGAAGATGAACGGGAAGACAGTGATACAGTGATATATACACTTATTTTATATAAATGCAGTAATTCTATATCTGTCCTTTTCCTTCTAGCTAATTTCACTCAGCATGATCCTCTCCATGTTCATCCATTTATAGGCAAACTTCATAACTTCGTTTTTCTTAACAACTGCATAGTATTCCATTGTGTAGATGTACCAAAGTTTCTTTATCCAGCCATCTGTTCTCGGACACACTGGTTGTTTCTGAATAATTATTATGTTATTTATTATTTATTTATTATTAGTTATTCGAATAACCATATAATATATGGTTATTGTGAATAATACTGCAGATGGTGTTTCCACTGTGTGTGTTTGGCTTCCCAGGGTACATTCCCAGGAGTGGTATGGCTGGGTCAAACGAGAGCTCAATTTCTAGTCTTTGGAGGAATGTCCATATTGTTTTCCAAAAAGGCTGTACCAGTAGACATTCCCACCAACAATGGATGAGAGTCCTTTTCTCCCCGCATCCACGGTTAGCACCAGTTGTTCTTGCTCTTTTGGATGTGTGCCAGTCTCTGTGGTGTGAGGTGATATCTCATTGTTGATTTTATTTGCATCTCCCTGATGATTTCTTGATCACTTGAATCCCCGTCATTCTTCCATTTGCTCGAGCGGGCGCCAGTAACATTTCCATTGGACCCTATCACTTGCCAATGTAGCCCAATGGCATCTGGTTGATTCAGGAATATGAAGAGCTTCAAACCGTTCCTTCAGGGTCTTGACAAGGAAGTCTGACCATCTTGTAGGTGGGCGGCCACGTGATCTTTTGACATCCCATGGGATCCAGTCGGTAACGGCTCTAGTCCAGCGGTTGTCTCCAAATCGCATTACATGTCCAGCCCCATCTGATTTTCGATGCCTTGGCAAACGAGACAGCGTCCCTGATTCTGGAATAGAGACGGAGGTCAGAACTCTGGATTCCTTCTCTCACTTGAGTGAGGCGTGATATTCCAAGCATAGCTCTTTTCGATTCCTCTCTGGGAGACCCGAATAGCATTCTCATCCCTGCTTTTCGTAGGGCCCAGGTCTCTGAGGCATATGTTAATGCAGGGAGAACGGTGGAGTCGAAGAGATGTGCCCGGAGCCGGAGGTTCTTTGTCCTTTTTAGCTATTTCTTCGATGCCTTTGAAGGCATTCCATGCCGCTCTCTTCCTCCTGCGCAGCTCAGGTTTTAGGTCGTTCATCATGTTGACTTTTCGACCTAGGAACACATAACTGCTGCACTCAGAGATGTTTGTTCCATTGAGAGTGAATGGGGCCTCAGGAACTAGTTCATTTTTCATGAACATAGTTTTCTTCAGATTCAGCTGTAGACCTATCTTTCCACTGATGATTAGTGATTAACATTTTTTCATGTCTTTTGGCCATTTGAATTTTCTTCTTTATTGAAATTTCTGTTCATTTCTTCTCCCGTTTTTGATGGGGTTGGCTGTTTTCTGGGTGTGGTCATTTTAAGTGACTTCATTTCCTGACTATTCAGGACTTGGCCTTGCTCTGCTGCTGGCTGCACATACCCTGCACTTCCTGCTTCTACCTTGGAGATGGGTGTCTACCTAAGCTCCTTTCTCCTGTTTCCCTTACTGATGGCTCAGGTGTTTTACTGTGTTTTTGTTGTTGTTGTTTTTTTTTTTTTTTTTTTTTGCATACCTAGTCATGCTCAGGGCTTATTTCCGACTCTGTGCTCAGACTTCCTTTAGGGACCAGTTGGGCTACTGGGGATCAAACCCAGTTCTATCATGTGTAAGTAAGTGCCATATCCACTGAACTGTTGCTTTGGCTCCCTCTTTTCTCACTAGTTCAGTCTCATCACACTGGAAATCTTAGACTCAAGGGTTCAGGAGCTGCTTGTCTTCCCTGAGCCCCCCATACGCGTACCTTCCTTTCCTTCCTCCCGCTAGCCTCTTCACTGCCCGTTTGTCCAGAGTACTTTCCCCATGGAATTGCAACAGTATATATGTAAAGAGGAATAAATATCATGACATCAATAGAGTAGACTGTGCACTACAATTTTTGAATGGCCCATTTAGGAAAAAAAATTAGTTTTATAAAGGATTCCTATTGGCTGATACTCCTCTTTGTGCTAATTTTGTGGTGTTTTCCTTTCAGGAAGGTATGTTGACAGCCTTTTTTTTTTAATTATACCACAGTGAAACATACAGTTACAAAGGTGTTCATAATTGGTTCTTGGTAATACAGTATTCCAGCGCCCATTCCTCCACCAATGCCCCATTCCCACCACCAATGTACCCACACCCCCTTCCGCCCACTCCGGGGTGCCTCAATAGCAGATACCCCCTTTTCCTTTCTTTGTCTCTGTGTTGCTCTCCCTCTTCTTCTTCTTTTTTTTTTTTTTTTTTTTTGCTTTTTTGGGTCACACCCGGCAATGCTCAGGGGCTACTCCTGACTCTGCACTCAGGAACCACTCCTGGCAGTGCTCGGGGGACCATATGGGATGCGGGGATTGAACCTGGGCCGTCACAGGCCGGCCACGTGCAAGGCAAACGCCCTACCCGCTGGGCTATCGCTCCAGCCCCTCTCTCTCCCTCTTATCTTACACATTGCGGCTCGACCTGTAGATATTTAGGACTATCATTTAAGTCAGAGCCATTTTCTTTATTGACATTCTTCTTTCCTCCTTTTAGCATCTTCATCCTCCAAACCTGGAAAGAAAATCCCGGCAGGAGCTGTTTCTGTATTTTTAGGTATTGTAATTTTTTTAAATTAATATTTTTTGTTTATCATGACTTGTTATTCAGACTAAGGGGTAGGGTTATTCCTCCAAGCAGTGTTGGAGGGCCCCATGCCTCTTCCGGCATTACCTGATCTTTCAGATCTGACAGTGCAGTGTTAGGCTTCAGTGCTGCAGTGCTTGGGCGTAGCAGAGCTGGGGCCACCAGAGCTGCATCTGGTAGTGCTTGGGGTGCATCATGTTTGGGGATAAAATCCAGACCCTAATTAACCCAGAGCGTATGCTCTGACCCTTGAACTGTCACCTTGGTATTCCCAGGGTAGTTATTTTAAAGGCTCTATAAGTAACCTTGTAGTCTTGAGAACATAAGAAGCTTCAGACACATCAAACAGCTTACAGGAAGTACTCATTTACTGATTTTTGCTTATGTTCTCTTAGAACCCTGTAGCCTTGGAAATTTTGTGTGTGACTAAGTGATTCTACATCACAGAACATTCTCTAGTAGCAAAGGGTGGAAGTTACTGAGTCTGGCTAATGTGATGTGGTGAAATTAAACCACAAGTTCTTGGTGGGTGCCTATGTTTTCTGTAAAGTCAGGAAGCCTGCTCGCCCTTGCTCATAGCTTGCCATTCTCAGGGGATTCTGATATGTTTGGTGGCGTCTCAGCTCCAGCAGCGAAGGAGCCCCAGAAGCCCAAGCCGACCACGCCTGGGAAAAGCTCTTATGCCCCTTCACCTGCTGGCCTCTTTGATGATGATGAGGATGACGATGATTTCTTTGCAGCATCCCGCAGCAAGCCTCCCAAGATAGGTAACTGTTCAAGCTTCTTTTATTGGGAAGTTAGCCAGAAACAAAATATCAGCCTAGAAAGAACACTAAATCCCACCTATTCTGTACCTTGCACATTTCTCTCAGAGTTGTCTCATCTCTACTTTAACTGTTTTGGCTCTTTGGAGGGCTCTGTTTTATGAACCAATCTTTTCTTCTTTGGAAACGCGTCACTGGGATTATCTTAAAGGTAATTGAAATATGTTCTCCTATAATAAACTGCTCGATTATATATTTATTTATGTATTTTTGCTTTTGGGTCACACCCAGCAATACTCAAGGGTTAATCCCTGCAGTGCTTGAGGGATTCTATGGGATGCCAGGGATCGAACCCAGGTTGGCTGTTTGCAAGACAAACATCCTCTATGCTGTACTATCGCCTCCATTCCCTCAAGCTTTTTACTGTAGACCTTTGAATTGCAGAGAAAGTTTTGATTACACATTCTTTTTTTTTTTGGAGCACCCCAGCAGTGCTTCTTGCTCTGTGCTCAAGGATCACTCCTGGTGGGCTTTGTGGGGGACAGACATTGAACCCAGTTGTCTTGTGCAAGGCAAGGTCCCTACCCTCTGTACTTTCTCTCCAGCTCCCAAGTATACTTTAAAAAAAAGAATAAGATCCTTAGCTTCCCAGCTTCTTGCCTCTGTGCCAAATGCCCAGGTAACCTTGACTTTCCCTTTGTATGACATGTTTCATTTCTTTGGCCAGTTTGGCACTCTCCTGCTTATTCCTTTCAGTTTAACACCTAGATTCTGGCATACACTTGAATTTTATATTATTATTGCAGTGACACAGTATATTTAGCAGGAGTGTTCATGAAATCTCTCCTTTCCATCTGTTCTTCTTTATTGTTATGGAAGTGACTATTCCTGGACTCTTGTTAGAATGCTGATGCAGTGCTTGATATTTGGGTTGTTTTTTTTTTAAATTATAACCGCGATAGTGCAGTTTGTCCATACGGTGTTCCACCCATCCCCCCACCAGGCCCATTTCCCAACACAAGTCCCCACTTCCCTCCCCTCCCCCGCCCTCCTCTTGCAATTCTTACTCTTCTCACACATTGTGGATTGCATACATACATTCGGACTCGTTTCTTCTAATAGCTCGTCTGACTGGATTTTGACAAATATTGCACTGCTCTTCTCTGGCCACCCAACCACTTTCCCAGTTTTGAAGATTCCCTTTTTTTAATTGAAGATGCTTGTAGAGCTTTGGTTCTACAGTGTTCCAACATGCACCCTCCGCCAAACCCATCTCCCACACCAATGTCCCCACCTCCCTCCCGCCCCGCACTCCAACTTAGTTCTGTTGTCATTTCTCCTTTATATCTCCTTCCCAACAAACTTCCTTCTCTGACTGCATGCATTAAAGACTATTTTCACTTTTTAGTGGACCTGGGCTCGAACTGGCTTTGCTTGTTGATCTGTCTGAGGCGTCGCCGCACAGCAAAAATGGTGGCTAGTGTGGTGGGCGAGTCTCACCGGTGCTTCCGGACCCCTCAGAGGCGACGGGCCCACTCCCAAAACCCACTGCCCTCCTCGGGGTTCCAGCCAGACCCTTCAGAGGCGGCGGGCCCCTCCCAGACCCATCTGCCCTCCCGGGTTCCATGGCAAGGCCCGCGCGCCGCGCCGCCTCCCCAGCCGTCCGTGAGGCCCTGGCCGTGCGCTCGCCGGCAGGCCCCAGGCCCGACAAGTGAGGGGAAGGGCGACCCGCCTCCAGCGCTTCGTGATTCCCGCTTGAGCCGCCACCTGGGCTCAAACTGGCTTGTCTGTTGATCTGGTCTGAGGCCGTTAGCGTCCGGCGCAAAAATGGTGCTAGTGTGGTGGGCGAGTCTCACCGGTGCTTCCGGGACCCCTCAGAGGCGCGGGCCCCTCCCAAAACCCATCTGCCCTCCTCGGGTTCCAGCGGGACCCCTCAGAGGCGACGGGCCCCTCCCAAGACCCATCTGCCCTCCTCGGGGTTCCATGGTCAGCTAGGCCCGGCCAAGCGACGCAGCCTCCCCAGCCGTCCGTGAGGCCCTCTGGCCCGTGGGCAGCTCGCCGCAGGCCACCAGGCCCGCAAGATGGAGGGGGGGGGGCTTGAGATTTTACACAGGGAACAAGTTCCAAGGTTAGAAGAGATTGCTGATCTGCAGGTTGCACTTGGACTAGAAAGGCTTGAATTCAGTGAGTGTTTCTCCCCTAAAGAAGGGTAGGTCACCCGGTGCACTGTTTCAGCTGCTAGAATGAGAGGACTGGATGATCAGATTGCATTCAGAAATAGGCTTTCTGGACGCAGCCTTTTGCATTGGTAGATGTGTAGAGTAGGAAAGAAACAAAATTATGTGAAGAAAAATAATAACATACTTCTTAGAGAGCGTGCAAGCCATTCCCCAAATATACTCCTATGTAGGGCAACTGAAATGACAGTGAAAAGGAATAGTGTTTCTCAGGGCGTGGAAGGACTGTTAGCAGAGAGTGAAAACCATTCCAGTAATATACTCAGATGCTGGCCGATTGAAATGAAGTGAAAAGGAAGTGTCTTTCAAGGCTCGGAAAGACTCTTCACGCATATCACTGAGAACTGATTGGGAATTACAAGTAAGTTGTGCCGCTTTCTGTCACAGCTGCTGCTCTCCTGGGACAGTAATGAGTCTGTGTCCTCATTTCAGTAACACTTTCCTCGCTCAGTGCAGCAGAGCCTATGGTAATGAAAGTTTGGAAACCACCCAAATATTCATCACAAGGGTAAAATGATGTCCTTTCATTCCATGAAATTTAGTAATGCTGTTAAAAAGAATGAAGTCTATTTATGTTACATGTTATGCCACAGACATCTGAAATGCCAGTTACAAACTCTAAGACACATTGTTCACACTGTGTTGTCAGTAATAGTCTTATTTGTAAATAGCTAGACTTAGTATGTTAGTATATCCTTTGAGGAATTAGTGTGTGTCCCAGACTGTTCCAAGTAGTCATGTGTTTGGGTAGGTGAAATTATGGGGCAGATTTTAGTATTTTCTTCTATATGTTTCTATAGAGTGTTTAAATTTGGTGGGGGTAGGGTGATGGTGCTTCTCATGGCACTGGGGCTCACGAGCTCTACACCAGTGGTGCTCAGGATGCTATCTGCTGCTAGGGAACAAACCCAGGGGCCTGTGTGCTAGGTTCATGGCTATGAGTATTGGGCTTTCTCTATGGCCCCTGTAAAGTGATTCAGTTTTTTTAATTGAATCACCGTGAGAAACACAGTTACAAGGCTGTTCATGGTCGGGTTTCAGTCATACAATGTTCCAGCATCCATCCCTCCGCTAGTGCACATTTCCTACCACCAACAACGCACTAATTGTCCCTCCTGTCCCTTAGCCCAGCCTGCCCCTGTGACTGTTGCAGGCACTTTTCCTCCTCTCTCTCTCTCTCTCTCTCTCTCTCTCTCTCTCTCTCTCTCTCTCTGTCTCTCTCCCTAGTCTCCTCCCCAGATACTCCTATTTGAATAAATATGTCTTATGTTTCATTTGAGTTGCTTTTGTGTTTTGAAAAATTGCAATCTAGTCCACTTAGTACTTCATAATTAAACAAGAAATAACAGTACCTTCAGTACCTTTTCTATTCTTTGTACAGGAGATTACTGGTGTAATCAGTAACCAGATGTTACTGGTGCCCGCTCTAGCCAATAGATGATGAACGGGAAGACAGTGATACAGTGATACAGGAGATTTTATCTTTTGCATCAGGGATGCACACTCAGAAGGGCCCAGGTCTTATTCCTGGCTCTGCTCAAAAATCCCTCCTGGCAGTTGAACTAGGGTTGTCTGTGTAAGGAACAAGTGCCTTGACCCCAGCTCCTGGGGAAGGATTTTTAATCTGCGTTTGTAGTCAGATTTTTGACCTTAGTGTAATTTTGTGTTGTAATATCTTTCTAAAGACAAAGTCAAATCCACTGCCAACATCTTTGATGATGAAGAAGGTGATCTGTTCAATGAAAAAGTAGCAGCTTTGCCAGAAGCTCCTGTGAATCAGATGGGCGAAAATAAAGCAAGCACAGAGAAAACGGTGAGCAGGAGGAAAGCTGAAACGGGAGTATGTTGATTTGGAGCATCATGGTAGTTAATATGGCACCCAGAGGGAAGTATTGTTTCTTTTCCATTGTAGAAGCGAAGAACATTAAACATATAGGTGAATAAACATATTCATTGATCTACAATGACTGCCTAAATTAGTATCACCTAGAGTCAGAAATGGTTAAGTTGGCCTTATTCTGTAGTTTGCGCATCCACTGATAATCTTCTGAACTAGTAGTAGTAGTGGGTGCAAAAGGGTGTCTTAATGTTTTCATTTCTTCTACTTTGTTAATATTCTCCTAAACAGAATTTCCCCCATTTTCCACTTTTTTACTATAGTTAAAGGATCACGGGTTCTCTTATCTGTGTTGTAACCTCTAAGCATTTTTTTGGTTGTTTTTTGTTTTTGACATTCAAGTTGGCCTGTTTGTCCAGTGGGGTGTATCCCCGTCAGCCTTACACTCTTCGGGTTGCTGTTATGCCTTCCCTGGTGATACTGCACGTTTTGATCAGTCCCCTTGAAAATTATCCCATACATGCCATAAACTCCTGCCGCTGGCCACGTTCGTCCCAGCTCTCCAAACAAGCTGCCCTCCTTGGCTGACTCCAGCAGTGCACATCTTGTTCCGACACTGTGAGGTAGGCAGGCTGTGCGGCCCTGCGGTCCACCAAATGGAACCTCCGCTGTATAAATACCACACCCTGATTGTGCCACGGGAGTCTGTGCCCTCCGCTTTCCCTGCTTTTCTCTTCTCACAGGCCCTTCTGGCTGAAATGTCCTTGCTGTACTGTCGCCCACATTCAGACTTTGTCTGGAGAAACAATAATGTTTCTCCCCTTTTTCCCTGACACCAGTTTTTAAGTTCCTCATGATGTTGCAGGTGGACCCCACGGGTGGCATATGTGAGCCCAGAAGGGGAGAGAGATGGTTGCTTTCTCCCCAGCCGACTCTGCCACCCGGGACCCGCTGGGCAGGCTTGGGATTGATAAAGTCTGTGATGAGCCCCTGCACGGCGTGGGCCTGAGCCCCACCAGCCCCACAAGGTGGCCGTCAAGCCACACATGATGTCCGCTTGATCTCTAGGCATGGGAGTTGATCCCCCACCACCCGAGGTTTCTCAGGGAGCCATGGACTCAGGCTGGAGCGAGGAATTGCTCTTTGCAGGAAAGGAAAGTCAGTCCTAGGCCTTACCCAGGGCTGCCTTAGGGTTCTTGTCTGCCTCGCAGAGAAAGAATTTTCAGGAGTCGACGAGCAGTGAAGTAAAATAGATTTTATTAAGGAGGTTTTTAGGAGAGGGGGAGGGGAGAGAAAGAGAGAGAGAGTACACATCTCAAGAGGGGGAGATGCGGGAAACACACGTGCTCAGGCACCACATGTGCTCGGCCACATGGGCTCAGGCAGCATGTGTGTCCATGCAGCATGCGCAAGACAGACAACATGTGTGCCCAGGCAGCATGTGCACACTGTCCTTTGGTCAGGACGGCTTTTATAGATTTCTCCCCAAGTTACTCCTATATGGGGCTTTAACCTCGGTTACTAGGGCCGTTGCCAAGGGGAGTAGACTTTGGGAGTGGTCTTCTTTGACTGGAATGCTTTGGAGTTTTCTGTGAGCTGGGTCCTGGGCCTGGGGGTTGATTTATTTCTCCTTGGGAGAGTTAGTTATCTAAAGCCTTTAGAAGGGTCAGTGGCCTATGGGCTTCACACATTCCCTTTTGGCCTTCCCTTCCCCCAGGGTCTATTGTTGATAATGGTCTTGTCAAGTTTGCTTTCGGGTTTTCAAGCAGGTGTGGCTCTGGATCTCTTCTTCAGGAATTTTATTGCCATGTGGCGCCCCCTGTCTGCCTGCCTACAACAATCCCCCCTAGAGATTTCACCCCCTTAAATCTTTAAGGGAAAGTAGTCGAAAGTCCGTCTTCTGTATTTGCTTCCTGCTGACAAAGGGGCTTGTAGACCCTGCCTACAAGGGGTGAAATCTTCTCACTACCTTAGTTTAAATGGGACTCAGGCCCACGCCGTACAGGGGCTCATCGCAGACTTTTTCAGTCCTAAGCCTGCCCAGCGGGTCCGGGTGGCAGAGCCGGCTGGGGAGAAAGTGACCATCTCTCTCCCCTTCCGGGCTCAATTAAGTCACCCATGGGGTCCACCTGCAACAATGATACTTCTTTTGCTTTAATTCTTTGTATAACTTGATAGTTGGTCCAGGTTCACAGTGTCCTTATGCCCACGTGTGCCACCGTATCCTAGCCAGCAGTGCATTCTCAGAATGAGTGACTGACTGGCGGGGAAAACAGCATACCTTTTCTAGATGCCTTGTTTATTGACTCCCAACCTTTTTTCCTCCCAACAAAGGTTGTCCTACCTTCCAGCAAAAATGTCAAACTCTCATCAGAAACAAAGACTCAAAAAAGGTTTGTTTTCAGATGAGGAGGATTCTGAGGTAAGGAATTCACTTTTAAAATTTTATCCATGGATATATTATTAGAAACTGTTTTGAACTGGGACCTTAAAGTACCTTACGTTCTTTGTTTGCAAATGATACTGGGGGACACCGATTTTAGAGAACAATGTGTATGTAAAATTTCCTTGCTGAATTTGAATCTGACACTCTTTGGGGCATTGATCCTCCGAGTGGTGAAGTGTTGCACTACCATGGAAATCACTACTCTGTTTCTTTTCAGTAGACTCAACTCAAGTGAAGTATTGCCGATATTTAAAATAGGGTAGAGGCATGGGAGGCCTTGAACGCCCTGTTTGGTCCCTGCTGTTTATGTCACCCTATGGGACTTCAAGCAAAGATGCTCTTCTGGAACAGCATTTCTCGGTTAATGAACTCCTTAGGTTTATAATTTGTGCAGCCGACATGGATTCCATAAAAAAAAGAAAGAAAAGAAACAGTCCTGCAGAGCAGTCTTAGACACTTTGCTCTTGTCCTATTTAATTGACTTGTGTGTGGAGGTTTCTTCCCAGGGGTATTGTTCCATTTTATGTTTCTGATTCAGGCAGTTCAGTTTGTAGGCCTCTCTTTCCATTACAGCATTTTGGAAATTCCCTCAGGAATTTCCAGATTTTTCTGTAGTGTACAACATCCCCTAAATGTAGTTCAAGTAGAGTATTGGACATGTTAAAAATAAATATTACACTAGTATTTGTGGCCTAACTGCAGTTAGGAGCATGCCTGGTATCTGCCTGCACTGGCCTTGACCCTGGCTCCGCACGGATCTCCAAGCATCACTGGCTGTAACCCTGGAAGCCCCCCAAACAATGCCAGGGTGGTGAGGCAATTCTAAACACTGCAAGACTCGGGTAGCACATCCTCTTCAGGCCTTGCCATTAAACCTCTGTGCTGCACACAACTCAGACAGATTCCAGTGTGGTGCCCAAGGTTGGCCTAGCCTTCTTCTCTATTAAAAGTGGATGCCAACCATCATGCCATAGTTTCAAGTGGTACAGAGATTGTAAATGTTCTCGATGGTAGGGGCCAGAGCAATAGTCCAGCGGGTAGGGCGTTTGCCTTTGCATGCGGCCAGCCCGTGCAGGCCAGGGTTCGATCCTCAGCATCCCATATGGTCCCTCTGAGCACTGCCAGGAGTAATTCCTGAGTGCAGAGCCAGGAGAAACCCCTGAGCATTGCTGGGTGTGACCCAAAAAAGCAAAAAAAAGAAAAGTTCTAGATGGTAGAGAGACTGTAAAAACCAGTATAGTTTGTTAACCAGGAATTCTGATCTCAATCCAACAGGATTTGTTTTCTTCTCAAAGTGTGAGTAAGTCAAAAGATGTCCCTGTCATGCCCAGCAAGCTTCCCACCTCTGTATCACTTTTCGATGATGAAGATGAAGAGGTAAGCATTGTCATTGCAATGCACAAGAGTCATCTCTGTGATTAGTAGAACACTGTTGCTGATGTAGCTTTTATAGCTAGAGGTACTCTCTCTCTCTCTCTCTCTTTAAATTTATTTTTTTTTTTTGGGGGCCACACCTTGCAGGGCTTAGGACTTACTCCTAGCTCTGCACTCAGGGATCACTTCTGGTGGGTTTGGGGGACCATACAGGATGCCAAGGATTGAACCTGGGTTGACCATGTGTAAGGAAGCGCTCGAACTGCTGTGCTATCTCTAGCTCTAGAAGTTCCTATAAAATAGGGTGGGGAATTGGATGGCAATGAAACTGTCTCAACATAACACAGATATTTCAGTCCTCATTTCAGTGGTCCTTTTTCACAGTCTTACCTCTACATTAAGCAAGGCCGAGGATGATTGACCTAGCTCTTTGGGCAGGTTGTGTGGTACAGAAGGCTTCCTTCTGGTGTCAATGGTGTGTTGATGGAACAGTTTGTAGAGTTCACAGATCATTCTTATATCCGGTGGTCTACAAGAACCTCTTCCCAAAAGTAAGAATAAAAAGGAAAGGTCCAAATGCTCATTTTCCTTGCTTGCCACCTTTGGTGGAGAGAGAAAAGTGAGGGGAGAGAAATAGAGGGAAGACCAACTGAACCTTAAACATAAGCAGTAACTGCGCATTGGGGCTCGCAGCAGATCCCTGTGTTCAGATTCCTGCTCCAGTGCTTACACACCAGGCTCTGGGGCAATTATCTTAACCTTTGTAAATCTCATACGGCGTAATAGTTTTATAGGGTTGTTATAACCCTATAAAATATTGTAGGTAAAATATTATTATACAGCAAAAATAACCATAATATACTTTGCACAGTGGATGACAAATTAGTGCGTCACAAATGTTAGCTCTTAATAGTAATGTTCCCATTGGTTACCTATTCATTCTCATGGCCTTCCTACCTTCCTACATTCTTCTTAAAGTCTCTCTTTATCAAATCTTTACATTTCAGGACTGTTTACCTGCTGTAGTGTATCCTTAAGAGTGTTTTTTGGGGTGAATTTTGCACTCCAGATGTGTGACGTTGCTCCCATTATCATTGCAAAAAAATACATCAGTAGACAATTTTGGAGTGTTTGACTGCTGTCCAAAATTTTATAAATGCATTGATCCTATAAGATCCATTCTTAGGGGACCATTAATTTTATTTCAGAATAAATTTAGAAGTAGTTACTTTCCTAAGTTTGCATTCCCTCTTTAAAGCGAGCTGGAGGGTAGGCCATTTGCCTCTCACGCAGCCGACCCGGGTTCGATCCCCGTCATCGATATGGTCCCCGAGCACCCCCAGGAGTAATTCCTGAGTGCAGAGCCAGGAGTAACCCCTGAGCATTGCCAGGTGTGACCCAAAAAGCAAAAAAAAATAAATAAATGAATAAAATAAAGCGAACTGGAAATAATACAAGTGTCTCCTTCCTCTGTCACAAGTGTGTGTTTTTCAGGCTAGAAGAGAGTGAGAGAGAGTTCCTTGTTCCTTTTATCCACTGCTCTTATATCTGATCCATAGGAAGGGAAGTCCAAGTTGCTTGTGCAGCAGGTTGCTGTAACCTTCTGTGGCAGTTGCAGGCCATGGACCCTCCCAGACGCACATAGTAGGCCCACCCATAGGTACATTGGCAGGCACATCTTGCACTACTTCTGCACTTTGTACTCAAATTACCGCATTGCCAAGTGTCTGGTGTATGGATGGAGATACAGTTAGAGATTCTAGACTACTGTTGGGGTTATACATAAGAAAGGAGAGGATTTGCTAGCTTTTTCTCTTGTTTCTTTCCCTCTCCAAAGACAGTAAATATAGTCTGTTGCTTATTAAAGATGTATTCTCTTATCAGTTTGACTTGGAAGAATGTCTTCTTTTGTTTCATATGTGTGAAAGATGGCATGCTTTTCTGCTGTTTGTTTTTAGGATAATCTTTTTGGAACTACAGCTGCTAAGAAGCCCACTTCATCTGTACCGGCTCAGAGCAAAGAGAAAACAAAACCCTCTGAGGTCCTCCCAAAGAAAACATCTACCTTATTGTTCAGTAGTGATGAGGAGGTGGGTGGAGAATTCCTCCAAGACAAGAGTGGGAGGTTTAAGTTAGGGACACACGTTCTAAAAAAGAATGGAAGCGTTTAAGATTTATGGATATCCTAAATGCTTTATTTTCTGTCTACTTTATCTTTGTCAGTATTTAGTCACTAAAGACAGTTTTTGGGTAGACTTTTCTTGAAGAGATATATAACATAGTATAGTATATTACACTGGTATATGCAGGATGAAATTTGATAGCATTTTAAAATTTAAAATATCTTTTTTAATGACTGTTCTCCTTGTAGTAATTCGATCATTATTAAACTTTTTTTCCTGCCATAATATCACTGTCTTCCCATTGTTCATCGATTTGCTCTAGTGGGCACTAGTAACATCTCCATTAGTCCTGTCACAAGCAAGTGCAACCCAAGGACATCTACTTGCTCCAGGGACAGGAGGAGCCCCAAACCATTCTTCGGGTTATGGAACTGAGGTCCATAATAGTTACTAGTCTTTGGCATAAAAAGTAAATAAAACATGGTAGCTTGCCAGGCTTTACGGTGTAGGTGGTATAATCTCAGTAGAAGGCTCTCAACCGAGCATTTACCGATGAAACTTAAAGGGGGAAGATCAGGTTTTTTCTTGGATGGAGCTCTGAGGAACTATGGAGTCTGGATGTTGAGAATGACTAACTGCATGATGTGTGGTTTGCTCTGGCTTCTTGCCAGGCTTACTGGTATCAGTTAAAACATGTCTATAACTGTTTACTATGTATAAATGTGAAAGAAATGGGGCAGAACCGTATGCAAATTTCAGTATCCTATAAAAATATCGCGCCGCTTTGCGGCCGCACACCAAGGGACATGTGGGTCTGGCGTGGGTGGGTCTCTCTTCTCCGGGGCAACTGGCATGGAGGTGGAGGAAAGGGCAGGGCCCAAAACTCCACTCCGAGTCTGGCCAGCATGGTCTCGCCCCGCTCATGAGAGCAAACCCTTGGAGCAATGTTGGACTCGGCCAGGGGGTATCTCCTGCCATAGTATTAATGAAAAATAAAAATAAAGATGGGAGCAACAGTACACACAGTATAAAGTTAAAACCAGGGTTCCAAAATAGTACCTCTCTGTCTGGGTTATCTGTTGAATCACATGAAGAACTTTAAAGGGTACTGATGTGCTTGTGATTCTGAACTAATCAATTTAAGATATGACTTATCTCTGGAATTTTCTGGAACTTTTCCGGGATTCTAGTCTCATCATTGTGGAGTGTAGTTTTCCGGAGAAACATTTCCCTAGACCATAATGTGAGAGGTAGCCTAGTGGGACCTGCCTAACGGAAGCCATTTGCTTGTGGATCCCACTTTGCTGTGCGGGATTCTGAATACTAGAGACCAGAGGATTGCACATAAGCAAATACTCAAGAACTCCTTGGTGTGAAAGGGTGAACAAAACCAGTTGGAGTTTCCTTGACTGCTTTCTAAAGGAGGGTAGCTTCAGACCTGAATATTAGTTATACACACAGTGCATGAGCTATATGTGCTTCTTCCTCAAAGTGTACTTTGAGATTTTTAAACTAGACACTATTTTTCTTCAGTGTTTGGATAGATACTATTTTTCGTCAGTTCTAGAAGTTTTTTAATTGACTTAGAATTTTTTTGGTATGTGGTATTTGATATGCCAAATACCAGTAACAATTATAGACCTCATTCCGGAATGGTTTGAGGCTCTTTATGTTCCTGGAGCAAGCAGATGCCCTTGGGCTCTGCTAACATGAGACAGGACGTATGGAGATGTTACTGGGGCCCGCTCGAGCAAATCGATGATGAACGGGAAGACAGTGATACAGTGACAGTGATGTGGTTCCAGGATTGAACCCATGTCATCACATGAAAGGCAGGCATTCTACCACTGAGCCCCATTCCCTGTACTAGCATTTTTAAATTTTACTAAAAATTTTAAAACTATTTCAGTTTTTTTTTTTTTTTTTTTGAGGCCGCAGGTGAGGGAGTGCTCCATAGCCCGCAGTCCTCGGGCCCTACTGCTGGTGGTGCTGTGGGGACACGCGATGCAAAGCCTGACCTCCAGCCCATTCATTTTAATAATCATTTTTAGCACCACAACTCCCCCTGCCCCTGTAATTATTTCTGAACTTCCTAAAGAAGACAAGTTTTCTTGCTCTAGCATAGAATCTCAGAGGGGAGAAGCATAGCCAGGCCAGACAGTGTGGGGTGGGCGGAAAGTGAGTTCTCTCAGGTCAAGAATCCAGCCTCTAGATTTATTTTCTTTTTCCATTTTTACCTTGACTTTAACACCGTGATTTACAAAGTTGTTCACAATACAGTTGTTTCAGGAACCCAGTATTCCAATACCAGTCCCATTACAATGTCTCTTATTGCCACCAAAGTCTGTAGTGTCCCACCCACCCCTCATGCCTGCTCCCTTAGCAGGCACTGATTGATTTACTTTATATTGCTTATTAAAACAGGCATAATGGTTTTGCTAAAGTCATGACCTTTTTCCTGAGCTGTTTGGTGCAAATTGAGCCATTACGTTATTGTTTTCATGTAGTGACCTTATTCAACTTAGTGGGTTTCTACTTCATTTTTTAAACAAAGTTGTTTGTATTAATTTGTTACATTGAATATTCAACCCCAATCCCACCACCATTGCAACTTCCCCCCACCATTATAACAATTTTTCCAACCACCTCTTAAGCCTACCCCAATAGCAGACCCTCAATATTTTGTTTCATGTTGCTTGTTATAGGTAATTTGCTAAAAATGATCAAGAAATGTTTTCTTAGATTGTTCCATCTTACTATGGAATAATTAAGCCCTTATATAAGAAATTACTAATATGTTGTTACAGGATAGGCAGTGTGTCTTTATATTTTGTTATTGGGTGCCTTCTAATTTATATGCCATTAAGTGTGTGTTACTTGGTTTATCAATGTTGTAGAGTGAGATGTCACAGTTGTGTGCTCCAGTAATTCTAAAATTTTTAACTGGGTGATAAAGTTAGAGTTACATTTTTGATTGGGGGGTGGCTTTGGGGCAAGAGTATGACTTCCAGGCCTTCAGGAATAGCAAGGAAGTGGGAGTAGTAGCCCATCCCGACTCCAGTGAAAGCCTGGAGATTTCAGCCACAAAACCCCCATACCTGAGTTTTTCAGGAGGTTAATTTCTGGGTGGATCTTCAACACACTGGAGTTTGGCCTTGAACATGGCATTGATTGTGGAATGTTTAGGTTTCCGGTTGCTGATGCTGTTAGGATGGGCCAGGACCTCACCTGTCCGTTATAGTGCCGCAGTACACTAGCCTGGCACAGGGACCAGAATCATCTCTGGTCCTGTCTAGATTTTAGTTCTAAGCAAGGGCTTGAGCAGAAGCTTTATTCAGGAGTGGGCAATGTAGTTTAATGTGATCAGTTTAAATACAACTTGTATAGCCAGGTAAGTTTTATTTTAGTCTCTAATTTCTTCATCTTCATTGCCATTGGATTTTAATATGCATATTCTATTTATTCTGTTTTTTAGGATCAGTGGAATATTACTGATTCACAGACCAAGTCGGCACCTGACAACAGGTCAAAAGGAGAAGTCAAGGAGCCTGGGACCATCAAAGCCCAGGAAGCAAAGACAGTGAAAAAAACCAGCCTCTTTTGAGGATAATGATGATGATGATGATGATCTGTTTGCTATTGCTAAGGACAGGTGAGACAGTCTTTGTAAAACAATAACTTAATCAGTGTTTCTTGGGAATAAAGAAGGTTTGGTGTTTGGTGTGTAATAGGTGTTTGGTGTCCAGGCTGACAGTTCTTGGAGGTGGTCTGCTTGCCATTTGCTACCTCACAGTGGTGCAGAAGAGAAGTCTGTTAGGTGATGGTTCTCTGCAGAGTGCTAGGTGCACCATCACACCAGGTGCTGGTGACCTCAGCTGGCCTAGATGATCTGTGCATTAATACTTGGACGCGAAAGCCAGCAGGATATGTGACGGGCGCATGATATAGAATATTGCCAGATTAACTATGAATTTAGAGTAATTTCCCTGTTAGTATATATTTTTTCTCTTGGGAGTCTTGATACGGTAGAGGGTGTATCAATGGTGCTGGGCTATGGCTCCAGTCCCCGAGCGATATTCACCATTCAGATATTCACCATTATCTGAATGGTGCTATCATAAAATCATAATTGAGTGGGCATATAATTTCTAAACATTGATGCATTTAAGGTTTATTTCTTGATTGTGTAGATTTAAAATTACCTCAAAATTTTAAAAAAATTTTTTTTTTTTTTTTTTGCTTTTTGTGGGTCACACCGCAATGCTCAGGGGTTTCTCCTGGCTCTGCACTCAGGAATCACTCCTGGCGGGGCTTGGGGGGACCATATGAGATGCCGGGGATCGAACCCAGGCCAGCATAGGCCAGCTGCATGCAAGGCAAGTGCCCTACCCTCTGGGCTATTGCTCCGTCCCCTTTTTGATTTGTTTTTTGGGCTTGACTCATGGTGCTGAGGCCTGCAGTGGTGCTCCTGGCTCTGCACTCAGGAATCACTCCTAGCAGGCTCAGGGGCCATATGGGCTGCCAGGGATCAAACCTGGGTGGGTTGGCTGCAAGGCCCCCCAAATTTTTTATTTGTGAATCATTTCAGATGCTAACCTTTTCTACCTTTAGCCCCTGTTACTTTACCTGTGGATATGTTCCTGGCTTCTTGTTAATAAGAATATGGGTGCTAGGGACTGGAGTGATAGCCCAGCAGGGTAGGGGCGTTTGCCTTGCACGTGGCCGGCCTGTGCCGGCCGGGTTCAATCCCGGCTACCCATATGGTCCCCGAGCACCGCCAGGAGCAATTCCTGAGTTTAGAGCCAGGAGAAACCCCTGAGCATTGCCGAGTGTGACCAAAAAAATAAAAAAAAAAATGGGTGCTGGAACTCATGCTGTGGATGTATCTGCCTCTAGCACCCAATAGTGGGTTTTGACCTTGCCAGTTCCTTTTCTGAATTAACTGTGTGCAAATGACCTAAGCCCTGTGGGTCTAGTTTTCCTTACCTGTTTAGTAAGATCATTATTGTACTTTCCTTACAGGATTCTTATTAGGATTAAATTTAACCTGGATGTGAAATGTTTACCAAAAAAGAAGAAAGGGCCAGAGTGATACTATAGCATGTAGGGCATTTGCTTTGCATGCACCTGCCCTGGGTTCAGTTCCCAGCATGCCATATAGTCCCTCAGCCCTTCCCTACAAACAGACCCCATCCCCTACTCCCACCCCACCCAAGGAGTGATCGATCCCTGAGTCTAGAGCCAGGGAGTGAGCCCTGACCCATCATGAGTTCGAACCCTGTCTGTTCTGGGCTCCTCACGCTCCAGAGTTTTCAGTGAGCTCTGGCTGTGCTCGCCCGACAGGAGGGTGAATACTAAACAACACCTAAGGGTTCCGCTTTCTGCCGCTTGTGACAGACCGTTGTGGAGGGAATAGAATAGGCATGTTAGGATGGATTCAGCATCTGAAAATAAGAACCGAGGGCGGAGGCCTGTGGAAAGCTCAGGCGAAGTCTAGAAGGAGGGCTCCGTCATAGGTTCTGGCCCAAGGATTGCCTGCGTAACAACCTCCAGAAATAAGCTCCCTTGCTTACTGGTTCTTCCTTTGCCACAGCAGGTGTTGACAGGGAATGCTGCCTTTGAGAATGCCCAAGTGTTGTGCTGCCTCACTCAGGGTAACACTGAGGGGCACCTACACCAGTGAAGGCTGTGTAGAAGGGGGCAAGAGGAGGAGGGCGCTGGATTATTCAGCATATAGCTGAGGCGGGGGAGACTGCTGCGCGGCTGAATAGGAATTACGCTAAACCTCGAAGGTTTCTGTTGTTTGCTTTTGGCTGTGTAAGGTTCATAGATTTCGAGCACTTTGGAGTTAGGTGTGACTAGAAGGAATGTTGTATTTTTAAACATCATTTTTGCCTCTAACTGTTGCTTTGCATAGCCAAAAGAAGTCCCAGCGAGCATCTCTCCTCTTTGAAGATGATGCTGACAGCGGAAACTCTCTGTTTGGCTCTCCTCCCGCACCTGTTCCTCCTGCAACAACTGTATGTAAAAACTACTTTGGTGGGGGCGACACTTACTCCTGGTTCTACACTCGGGAATCACTTGGGGATCATATGGGGTGCAGTGCTTGGAGGCCAGCATACAGGGTGCTGGCCATTGAACCCGGCCAACTACATGCAACGCAAGTGCCCTACCCCTGTACTCTTGGCTCAAGCCCCAAGAGCTGAAATACCTTTATTGGAAACTACTAGCTAAGTTTGCTTGAAAATGAGGCTCTACTTATGACAGGAACATAAAAGTGAAGATGAAAACATAAAAGTGAACATGGAAGTGTGAAAGCTGACAACTAAGTTTTAGAGATAGAGAGGGGCCCGAGCAATAGTTTAGCTGACAGGGTGCTTACCCAGGAATCTATCCCGATTCCCATATGGTTTCCTGGGCCCACCGAGAGAGATTCCTGAGTGCAAAGCAGGACCCTGGCAGATGGTCAAGGCTTACAGTGAGGCAGCAGTTGATGGCCACAGTTGGCATTTGCTTAATGCAGACTGTAGGTTTGGGGTGGATGATGATGTAATGTAGCTGTTAAATTTTAGCAAGACTCTTGCAGTGATATTCTAGAATTGAACTGTAAAAGGAGAGACACAGGAGTTGGAGCGATAGTCTAGCAGGTACAGTGTTTGCCTTCCATGCGGCCGACTGGGTTTGATCCCGGGATCCCATATGGTTCCCGAGCACCACCAGGAGTAACTTCTGAGTGCAGAACCAGGAGTAACCCTTGAGCATTGCTGGGTGTGACCCAGAAAGAAAAAAAAATAGAGAGAGATGCAGATGAGACTCACAGTTGTATGTGTCTTGCAGAGGAAAGGATTCCTCAAGGGCAGTGTCTGTGGAGTCAGCAGACTCATGGACACATAGATGCATAGAGACGGAGGCCAGAACTCCAGTAATGGGCTGCAAGTCTGAGAAAGTTGTTGATTGCTTTCTCCTACTTACACCAGGTCGTCCCTGTCATCCCTAGAGAGGACTGGTTTGGGCTTGTTCTGTCCCTTACTCTATGCTTTGCGGGAGCCAGGCACACTTTCTGCTTTTTATTTTAATTTGAGGGTGTCATTCACTCTTGTGGTAGAGTAAAGAGACCGTCCCCGAGGGACCACCTTTGCTGTTCAGTGATGAAGAGGGAGAAGGAGGCGCACCAGGGAGAACAGCCTCTGGCCAAGCAAATTGTGAGCACTAAGGACTCACCAGAATTGGGGAGGACATCTGTGGCTGAAGAGTCAGAAAAGGTGAACTTTCATTCCTTGGTGTGTTTTTCTGTTTGTTTTTATGCCACGCTCAGCCGTGCTCAGGCCTTACTTCTGGTTCTGTGCTCAGGGATCACTCCTGGCAGGCCTCCAGGGCCCATATGTGGTGCCAGGGGATGGAAGCTGGATCGGCTGCGTGTAAAGCAAGTGCCCTACCTGCTGTGCTATTGCTCCAGCCCTACCTTTGTAGGGCTCTGATGCTTTTTGTCTCTTGAATGTTCTTGTGAAACATATAGCTGCACATTTACGTTTATCTGCCACCAAACATAAATGTTTTATTTTTTTGAAAAATTTAAGCATACTGTGAAGTTAGAAAAAGAAAATCTCTGAATCCGCTGTTCAGGGACCCCTTCCATGGGGCTCTTGGCACAGATCTCTGGACACCCGTGCACACACTGATGCGTGTTTGCTCTTGGGCATTGACATCGTGCATCAACTTAGCCTTTTCTCTGTCCATTTTTCCTTCCTCTTTCCAATGTGTTCTTTTTAAAATTTACTTTTTCCCTTGTTTCTTTCTGCATATCTGCTCTTTCGGAGTTGTCCTCCTCTCCATTCTTTCCTGCCTTCCTTGATTCCCTCCTAGTTCCCACCAGCTCTTGAATTAAAATGGCGATTTTTTAAGATTTGCATTTTTTTGTTTTACATTTATTTTATGTTGGCTGTGAATTAGAGCCAAGTGATATGTGTCTGCTAAAACCCCAGCTGGTCTGTCATCTCCTGAAGGAAGCCTGTGGATTGTGTTGCTGACTGTATTTTGGAACCAAAGTTTGCCTTCCACGCCAATCTCTTTCTTTTTAGGCTTTCTTGTATTCTGTGCTTTAGCTACTTAGATTGAAACTTCTTTTGTAGGACTTTTGTGAACATATTACATTTGCTTTTCTCATCAAGGCTCTTTGGATACTTTTGATACAGTGATGCATTATTTGTACCAGAATCTTTATGTGACGGGCTCTTCCCATGTTTGCATTGTGGACCTTTCATGTGTCTGTAGCTCTGGTACTCTTGTACCCGTCATAGCTCATTCCACACTTGAATTCAAACTTCTTGTTGTACTCCTGAGTATAAGCTTATGTTGCTGAGCTTGGTTGAGTCTGAGCTGCTTAAGGAATAGGGCCAGGTTTGTTTTGCTCACTACTGTAGGAATAAGCTTATTACTGGCATAAAGAAAGCCTTTTAAAATTGCAGCTGTCTTTGAAGCACCATGTTTTTTTTCAGTTTAACCATCTTGCAATCAAAACATCTCACAGTCAATGGCATGTTTAATGGGAGCCAGTTTTTCTTCTTGTTGGCTCATGACAGTAGTAGTAGTTTCATAAAGAATGAGGGGCCGGAGCGATAGCCCAGCGGGTAAGGGCGTTTGCCTTGCACGCGCCGGCCTGCGCCAGCCTGGGTTCGATCCCGGCATCCCATATGGTCCCCTGAGCACCGCCAGGAGGTAATTCCTGAGTGCAGAACCAGGAGTAACCCCTGAGTGTCGCCAGGTGTGACACAAAAAAGCAAAAAAAAAAAAAAAAAAAAAATATGACTTGAGGGGCTGGAGAGATAGTCCAGTAGGTAGGGCATTTACCTTGCACGCAGCCGGCCCATGCCAGCTCGGGTTCGATCCCCGGCATCCCATATGATTCCCCCCAGCACCGCCAGGAGTAATTCCTGAGTGCAGAGCCAGGAGAAATCCCTGAGCATTGCCAGGTGTGACCCAAAAGAAGGCAAAAAAAAAGAAATATGACTTGAAATATGATAATTTCTAAATAAAAATGTGATTTGTAATCATATTTCAAGTCATAAAGATATGGCTTGAAATGTGATAATTTCTAAATAAAAATGTATTTCTAAATAAAAAATAATAAAAATATTTAGATAATTTCTAAAAAAAATAAATCAATTTGAATGATTCTTCTCATTGAATGGTTAAAAATAAAAAGCCTTCTATAATTTGTTTGATTTTTTGTCAATTTGTTTGATTTTTTGTCTTCTTGGTATTTATGTATTAAATACTAAGAAATATAAGTTCCCCCCAATGATTGGCATATATGTTATCTCTGTGACTTAGAATGTAATTCATAGTTACAGCGAATATATAAAACATATTTCTTAGTATGAAGGAGAAACCCATAACTTTATTTATTTATTTATTTATTTATTTATTTTTTTTTTTGCTTTTTGGGTCACTCCTGGCGATGATCAGGGGGTTTTTCCTGGCTCTGCACTCAGGAATTACTCCTGGCCGTGCTCGGGAACTATATGGGATGCGGGGATCGAACCCAGGCTGGCATGGGCCAGCTGCATGCAAGGCAAATGCCCTACCTGCTGGGCTATCGTTCCGCCCCGAAACCCATGACTTTAAAGTGATTAGAAAAATTATCTTTTATAGTGGATTATTTTGTACAAGACTCCATTTTAACTGCTATTAAAGAATTCACCTCAGGATCATGGAGAGAGTTCAGTGGAATTGTGTGCATAATTTGTATATGCAAGACTAGTTTCTAGGTCTTGTTCCTGATGGTCCTCCAGGCACTGTGAAGAAAGTCCCCTGAACATTACTGGAAGTAAACCTAGAGCTTCACTGTATTACTGTATCACTGTCTTCCCATTGTTCATCAATTTGCTAGAGTGGGCACTAGTAACATCTCCATTAGTCCTGTCACAAGCAAGTGTAGCCCAAGGGCATCTGCTTGCTCCAGGGACAGGAAGAGCCCGAAACCATTCTTCAGGTCATGGAACTGAGGTCCATAATTGTTACTAGTTTTTGGTATAACAAGTAAATAAAACACGGTTAGCTTGCCAGGCTCTGCCGTGTCACTTGGGTTTAATAAACCTAGAGCTTATAAAATAAAAAAAAAAAAATAGGCCTTTAACAGATGCTTTTAAAAGCCTAAGTGCTTTATTTCTTGGAAATTATCTACAGTGCCCTGAAACATTCTAATGTGGAATTTGGGAGGCCCTGTGATAGAATTTTTATTTCCATGAGTGTACCTTTTATTATTTTTTCCTCTTTTTATTTTCAGGAAAGACTTTTTAATGTACCTACCCAGGATGCAGCCAAGAATGTTGATTTATTTTCTTCATGCGTCTCCTTTGGACAAAGGAACCAAACATAGAACCAAAACTGTTCTTAGCTTATTTGATGAGGAAGAAGATAAAACAGATGACCTAAACAGTGTCCAACCTCTAAAGAAAGAAAGCAGGAAAGGTGAGCAGAAAAGAAATAAAGGTCTTTGGAAGAGTCAAAGAATCTCATTTCATGGTCAGTTTGTGAGTTGCTAAAGAAAGAAGGATTTTTAAATAACAGCCAAGAGTTAGTAAGGATGTAGAGAAACTGGAATCTTTATTCATTTCTATTGTAAATATAAAATGCTTCAGCCATTTGATAAAACAATTTGTTGATTCTTCAGATCATTTTTATAGGTAGATACCAAAGCACCTAGCAATTGTTTTTTTTTTTTTTGCTTTTTTTGGGTCACACCCAGCAATGCTCAGGGGTTTCTCCTGGCTCTGCACTCAGGAATTATTCCTGGCGGTGCTCAGGGGACCATATAGGATGCCGGGGATCGAACCTAGGCCGGCATGGGCCGGCTGTGTGCAAGGCAACTCCCTACCTGCTGGGCTATCGCTCCGCCCCTAAATCCAGACAGTTCTGATGTGTGAAAGTGTCCTTCTCTTTCTGACTGGCACTTAGTCCAGTCTTGAGCCATTGAAAGCAGATGCTCCTGAGGGTGACCGTGTTTTCATCTTTGTGACTCGAGGTAAATACTCAGCCGTCTAAGCACACACTGACTTCCTCTTTCCGCCAGAGTCCTGACCCTGACACCCGCCCCAAGAGCACAGGCGTCTTCCAGGACGAAGAGCTGCTTTTCAGTCACAAGCTCCAGAAAGACAATGACCCAGATGTCGACCTTTTGCCAGCACCAAGAAAACCAGGGTCAGTTGCAAATGGTTCTCCGATGTTGACTTTATTATTGTGCCAAGTATTATCTTGGCTCATCTTTCCCTAATTGTTTTTGTTTTGGATATTGACGCTGAGTTTTTTTATCTGTTGCAGTTACTAGCACCAAGTGTTGGGAGTTTGTTTGGGGATGACGACGATGATGATCTTTTCAGCTCCGCCAAGTCTCAGTCTTTGGTACCAGCCCTTTGTTCTCAATTCTGGGGTGTGTGGCCAAATCTCAGGGAACGGAAGCTTAATGTTCAGTAATCCCAGAGGTTCCCAAAGTTATTTGGCTTGGTCCCTAAACTTACCTGGCTTACTACCAAACTTAAAAATTCCCAAACTATTTAGCTTACCACCCCTTTTGCAAAACAAAACAAAACAAACCCAGACTCGTTGGTCCCCTGGAAATGGCCCTCCTGACGCGAACAGACAGAAGCAGCCCAGTTGCACCTGAGGCCTCTCAGTCCCAGCCCTGCGTATTGTTCCGGCTCCCATTTCCCCCTTCCTGGGACAGAGTTGTCCACTGGGGAAACTGAGTGATCAGATCAAGGAAACCACATAGGGAATGGTGAATCTTGTTAGTAAGTGGGCAGCTAATCACATGCTGATGAGAGGCTGAGTTTTCCCTATGTTATTACCCCACATAGAAACATCAACAATAGAGGCTTCCTTACTTTATTGTAAATTGTTTGATTTTTTAAAAGCTGTTTGATTAAAAGGGCAATACGTACAACATGGTGAATGATTAAATACCAGACCTTTCATTTATAAAATTTATTGTTAACCCTGGATATGTCATTTTGCTCCAATAGGTTTTATCTGTATACTCTTCTTATAATAGAGAGGACCCCTGAGAAAGATGCAGTCTTTAAGAAGCTACTTATGAAATGACATTTTAGATTGAGTTTGATTCTTATTTGAGAAAATACTTTTTAAGATTTAATCAGGGTCTGGAGCAATAGTACAGCAGGTCACGGGCTTGCCTTCTATGCAGCTGACGCAGGTTCAATCACTGACATCCCAAATGTTCCCTCTGGCACCACCAGGAGTAATTCCTGAATGTAGAGTCAGGAGTCACCCCTGAGCATCGCCGGGTGTGACCAAAAACAAAACAAAAGAGACTTGAAAGACAAATTTATTTATCATTTTTCTTTAAGATACCAGAGAAGAAGGTGGTGAAAAAAGATGACTTTGTTTCATCTTTGAAAAATCAGAAACATCCTGAATCCACTCAAAGTGTGAAAGAAAAAAGCACGTCGGCCGGAAATGCCTCAGGTTAGCACTGTCTGTTGAAAGGTTTGCAGCTGTACAGATGAACTCCACCATGCAGGCCCATGTATTTGGAATTCTCCCTAATTTGAGGAGCAAATGAGTATCCAGAATCCAGGATCTTTACTTTCCTTAACTGAATTTTATTAAAGCTTTGTTTATCTCTTCTTTCTGCACACCGCTATGAATCTACGTTTTATTTTTGATCTGCTTCCAAATTTGATCCCAAGATAGAATTAAATGCGGTAGGATGAGGAATTATTTTCTCTCTTGAACTCCATTTCTCCTTTCTTACTGCCTCAAGTAGTGCAGTGACATTAGAGTTAAATATGTAAATTGTGCATGATTATTGGTTCCCGTTACCTTTTCTGCGGTCCCTTAGGTCTCCGTCCTCAGAGTCTTCTCTGTGAAGCTCCTGAGCACACCAGTGCTGGAGAGTGAGTTCCAGTTCTGGCTCCTCGATGTCCCTCGGTGTCTCGCTGAGTGAGGCCTCTTGGTTCTCAGCTATGGAAGCTAGGCACTAGGCCTAACATGTCTCACTGACTCTCCCTGAGAGAGAAAGTGTCCGGTTCTTTCACATCAAGCACTCAGCTTTAGTGAATTCCTAAATATTATATGGTTCATAATATTTGGTGTAGGTAACTAGCCTGGGGATATTGCAAACTGGTCAGGGTTCTGGGTGATGTGATACACTATGACTTTTAAGAATCTTATTCATGACGTGCTTCCTTTTATTCTATGAACTAGTCTGAAAGCTGTTCCACTTGTATAACAGCTAAGGAGGCATATGTGTTGTAACATCAGGGGAATGTTTTGAGGGCCCAGGAGAGAGTCGAATGCCTTTTGCCGTTATAGAATTTGAAAATGTGACAGCTTTGCTCGACCAGTTTTATTTTCAGGTATAAGTTATAATCCAGGAGAGGCTTGACTTTTTGTTTCTCCAGTGGAGTTTTAACTGAATGTAATTTCACACAGGACTCGCCAGATCCTGCTCCATTTAAAACCAAAGAGCCATCCTCCCGGATCTGGAAAATACAAGTAATTATAATACCTCTGGAATCTTCATTGCTTGCCTTATGGCATCTGTAAACTTTTTTGGAATTTTACTTGTCAGCCTTTGCCAGACATTTCGCATTTCTTCCCCATCCTCTGATTGTTGCTTCTTGTACGTGATGTCTAACATCTGTTCTGGGAGTCCAGTGGTGGACATAGTTGTTTAACTTTGTTTGATTTCTAAGCTAGTTTGGGAGAGTTCCGTGCATTTCTCTTTCGCCTCTCATACATTGCATACACTGAACCACTCGTGTGTCACAGTAATAACAATGGTCTATAGAGTTTGAGAAAACATAGGGGGTAAGTTTCATTTTTCCTCTTTTAGGCAAATTTAGCAATTAACCCGGCAGCCTTGCTGCCTGCACCTCCTGATGTCTGGAGTGAAGCCTGTTTTGCCGGAATTGGGTTTCCTCCGTCTGAACCTGGGAAGATTCACAGTCTGGAAAATGTGCCCACTGTTCCTGAGAGTGGGGAGGTCGGCGTGAGTTTTGATCTTCCAGCTCAGGCAGATACCTTGCACAGTGCAAACAAGGTAATGAAACCATCTTTGTGTGCTGGCTTGCTATTTCATGAGAGCACCTGTGTGTGTATTCCTAATGCATCAGTTACACAGTAGATTGGCCCCCCAGATCCCCATTTTCTGTAGGTACCTCATTCTTTAGTCTCCCTGCTGTTCCAGTTCCTCAGTTCTTGACCCACTTTTACACTAACCTGCATTTGTTACCTTTCCTTCTGCTCATGCTACAGTGGAATTCCACTACCTCCAGACTCTCCTCGTTGTAACCAGGGGTCTGGCCTCTGCTTGCTCTTCACTGAGCAGAACATTTGAGCTCTTCGATTTGGCATAGAAGCCTCTTAAAATCAGAGATAACCAAAGACTTCAGCCCCCACCCCTCCCGCCCCTGTCGGCTAACCCCGTTTTCTTCGGACCCTGATCCCCAAACACACCCTCTGTCTGCGGTTCCATCACTGCCTCTGGAATGCTCTTCCTCATCGGCAGCCACATCCGTGCTGCGTGTCAGTGCTTGCTTTTCCTCTTGCTTTCCTGCCGGCGCTCGGGACTCTGAGATCCCTGAATAATTCTTGGAGTATGATCCTCTCACAAGGTTCCACTGGACTACATGATTGTAACTGTGGAAGGTTATGCTTTTATTTTAGGTGATTCAATATTATTTTCTCCTATCCATTCTCCCTTCTTGAGCCTAGGCACATGAATTTAATTGTTCTTCACCCTCTTTGCCTTGTGAAAAATGAAACCTACCCCACTTGTAAAAATTTATTTGGTTTTTTGGGGCACACCTGAAGGTTCTCAGGGATCGCTCTGATTCTGCTTAGGGAACCATAAGTGGTGCCAGGAATCGAACCCAGATTGGCTGTGTTTAAGGCAAGTGCCTTAGCTGCTGTATTATCTTCCCATGCCCCTCTCCACCTTTTTATTTATTCGAGTGCGTGGATTTACATGATTGTATCTGCTTCAGGAATCCTTCCTCAGTTAAGGTGCTAGAATCCCCCATATCTTTGGGGCCTTCCACCTGTCTTCTTTCCCTTCCTCTCTGGCAGTCTAGGTTCTCTGGTCAAATTCACAGGTTATTTTTTATCTGTTCTTTGCATTGTTTATCCCACATACAACTAAGGCCATCTGGTATTTGTCTTTCTCTAACAATTCATCCAGCACTATGCCCATTAGTTCATCCGTATTACTGCACATGCGAGTGTTCCCTGTTTCGTATTGTTCAGTTTATGAGCAGTATCAATTGTGTATTTATTACACAGCTTCTTTATTTTGGTAAAGAAGATATGGCACTATTTCTTTATCTTAGTAAATAGAAGTCCCAAAAAATATTGTACATATTCCCTTTCAGATTAGTGTTTTTACATTCTTTGGCTAGATACCTAGGAGTAAAATTGCTGGATCATAGGTAAGTCTGTTTTTAACATCTTGAGCATTCCTAAGATGTTGGTGATTTACAAAAGGCTAGATCAGTATATCTTCCCACCAACAGTGAGCAAGGGTTGTTTTATGTGCCACGACCTTTGCCTTTTTGTCTTTTGGGCCACACCTGACATGCTCATGGGTTACTCCTATCTCTGAACCCAAGATTTCCTCCTGGAGGGCTCAGGATTGAACTTGGATTGGCTGCATGTGTGCAAGGCAACGCCCCCTCCCCCACTATTGCTCCAGCTTCTGCTGACACTTCTTATTTCAAGTCTTTGTGATATAGGCAGTATCCACAAAACCCTTTTATGTGGAGTGGGGGTTGAGAGTGCTGGTGATTGTTTGAATTGGATCCTAAAAAGTTATTTATGATTGTTTTCATTAGGCAAACAGTTTAGTTTGCCCAAGTAGTTTCTTTGTTTTATTATTATTATCATTATCATCATCATCATCATCATCATCATCATCATCATCATCATCATTTATTTATATATTTATTTTATTGAGTCACCGTGCCGTACAGTTAGACTATTCATGATTGGGTTTCAGTCACACACTCCCAACACCCATCTCTCCCCCAGTGCATGTTTCCCACCACCATTGTGCCCTTTTACCCTCCTGCCCCCGCCCCACTCCCCACCCCCCCAGACTGTCTCTATGGCCGGCATTTTCCTTTCTCCCTCTCTCTAGCCCAAGTAGTTTGTACTGTCTCAAAACCATTTGTACAATTTGGAAAATCTCTCAAATGTTGCATTTTTTCTAATAACTAACTTTAAGGTCCAATTTCTAATCCATGTCTTTTATGTGGAATTGTTATTTGAATTAGTGTTTGTTAATTTGAAGAAGATACACCATAGGCTACCTGTCTTTATTTTTTGTCTTATATCTCTGTTAAGACTAACTTTTTAAATAGTTCCTATAGAGTCACTACCAGAATTTTCCAAGTCTTTTCATTTTGAAACATACTCACATTTAAATTGAGGGGAGAATATGGCCAGGGAGGGTTTGGGGCCATGGTACCTTCATGCCTACCTTGTAGGGTTCGGAGGAAAATTAAGTCTTTTGTCTGTACTTGAATATTCCCCTCAAAAGAGTAAAATGGAGATTAAGAAATGTGTTGTTTTTTAGCTTACTAGGAACTCTTAAATGCCTTTTGAAATCTTTAAGAAATAAGCTCTCTTTGCTACATAGATTTAGAACTTAATTTAATCATCAGATTACATGTATGCTTATTATTTGGGTGCAAGCATGCTCTCCACCTTGGAGCATGACTTACCTCTGACTTACCTCCCTTCCTCCCATGTGTTTTTTCACTGTTCCAGGGCCGCATCAAGGTGAAAGGGAAGCGCAGACCCCAGACCCGAGCAGCACGGCGCTTGGCAGCCCAGGAATCGAGCGAGGTTGAGGGCCCGAGTGTCTCTAGAGGATCCAGGGCGCAATTGTCAGATGATTCCCTATTACCAAATGCCTGTCAGCCGCACCCAAGGCAGATAGAGAAGACACCTCTGAGGATGCCGTGGCAGCTGACACCCGCCTTGGGCAGGTGGCCAGGTGGACAGAAGCCCCATTGTGAAATCTCAGGGGCAGCCTCTTGAGGATGACCTATTTGATTCTGGTGATATCTTTTCCAAGAGCACTGGATCACAGTCCACTGGGAGAACAAAAGTGAAGCCGAAGGCTGCACATAGCTCAGTCAACCCTGCTGCGGCAAGTAGAGAAAAAGAGCCCCATGTTTTCTGCTCTAAGTGAGACAGGCAGCGATGAAGATCTCTTTCAGTCTGTTAAGCCAAAGCCAGCAAAGAAAACAATTCCCTTCCCTCTCCTGGATGATGATGATGATCTCTTCATAGAGCAGAAAAGCAGGAAGACTGAGTCAAAATCCAGCAGTCAGCAGGATGTTATCTCCAAAACTCAAGATATTTTTGAGGTAATAGTATTACCTCAGTAGAGCCACTGACTTCTTTAAATTTGTTTTGTAGACTGCTGTCTCTATCCTCACTTAGTACATGTAATTAGGTCCTCTCACTGATAACTCTGAAACTTATTCAGAGGTAGTTTCAAACTTTGTTTCATTAAAGCAATATGTGGTCATATAGGCTGGCTTTTATCATAATTTTGCCACGGTCAGCCTCCTTGGCATGTCAAGCTGACATATATAAAGCTATGTCCATACCACTTGAATGTTTGACCTTTGATTCTTAGGGAAACCAGGCCCTGGTTGGCACTCCTGATGGTTTACACAGGCAGTAAGACCTTCTGTGACACTTACTGTGTATGCTTCTTCAGCAGCAGGGTCATTGGAGACACAGAGTAATCTAGGACCAGTGCTTTGCTTCCCAGAATTCTTGGGCTAGGAAATCAGACAGGGACTCAAGATACATATTTTGAAATTATATTTTTTGAAAGGGCACATGCAGCAGTGCTCAGGACTTAACTCCTGGTGGGCTCTGGGGCCCCTGTGGGGATTAAACCTCAGTTGAGCGCATGAAAGGCAAACACCCTACCCACTGCACTTTTTTTTAATTGAATCACAGTTAAAAAAGTTCATGATTGGGTTTCTTCATATATGTTCCAACACTTGTCCTCCATCAGTTGTATCATATTTTGAATTATCTCTAAGTGCTATAAAGAAAGTAGCTTTAAGTCACAGGGAGGAATGGAAGGCACTCTGCAGGCAGGGGATGCCAGGAAGTCCAGACTGTGGCATGCTCTCCGCTGGCCTAGAAGGGTGTGAAGGACCTGGCTGCAGTGTCCTGGAGTAGTGCGTTCCTGCAACGGGACTGTGTCGAAGCACCCTGCTGATGAGCATGTCTATAACTTTTTTGAAGTGATTAAACTTTATGAATTTAAATTTTATTTTCTTACCTTTGTCTTCTCAAGGATGACATATTTGCCACAGAAGCAGTTAAACCCTCACAAAGAACAAAAGAGAAGGAAAAAACATTTGAACCCAACTTATTTGATGATGATAACATTGATATCTTTGCCGACTTAACTGTAAAACCAAAAGAAAAGTCCAAAAAGAAAGTGGAGGCCAAGTCTATATTTGATGATATGGGTAAGTTGGATTTTCTACACCACGACATAGTCATTACTGTTTCTTTCCCTGCTGCAGTTGATGGGCCCTTTCCTGGCCATTGTTTCTGGGTAGGGCTCCTTTGGCTTGCCATGTCAGTGAACTGGTCATTTTGCTGAAGCAGCTGTTTGTTTGGTATGAGGGGCATTGAGGAATATGAAGGAATCCAGAAGCTAACTTTCAAGTATAATTTCAGCATTCATAATAGTATGCTTCTGTCTGGAAAAAGTGGGAAAAGCATCCTGATATTGGGAAAGTAGGATCAGAAGCTCCTTGACGGGCTATAACAGAGGCTACGGTGTCTGCCGAGGCAGGTTGGGTTCAGGTAGTGACCTGACTGGGTCTAACCGGGAGTGATTTTCAATCATTCGTAGAGCGTAGCGGCAGCGTAGGAGAAAAGTGAGGGTGCATTACTCAAAGACTGCTTCTCCCGAGAGCTCTTCAGTGTTTGTAAATGTGACCATTTTCCCTCCGTGGTAGAACTTCTGCTTTCCTAATGTGCATGCCAAAGGCCATAAACATGGGGTTCGTGACATGTATCCTGTGTTGGTGGAGAGAGGCAGGGCTAAGGCCAAAGATACACTTGCTACTTGTTCTCCCCTTTCCCTCATCTACTTTGTCCTTAGGATTAATGGGAAAACAGGTGCTGCAGAGCCACACTATTCACGAGCTCACATGGTCTGTCTGCACTGCTTCCCACAGGAGGTGCGATAGACTTTTCTTTCATTAAGCTCCCGGCCCTGTACATGCCTGTTATAAAGATTGGTACTATTTGGGAAATGTAAAAAGTAAAAAGAACCCCTAGATGTAACCATTATTGAGCTTTTAATGTACATCCTCTTAGACATGATGATGTCAGTGTTGGTTTTGTAATAATACATATTCATAAAATTTGACTATTTTGCTTGATTGTTCTTTTAGTGACTAATTTCTTCCCATCTTATTGCATTATTCTTAATGGTTGTGTAATATTACTTTGTATTTAATTAGTTAGCCTAGTGTAGTCTGATTTTTTTTATAAACTTTTCCTTTTTGTTAATCATCACTGTCATGTTTAGCATCTGTGTATGCATATTGTGACACATACCTGCTAAAATCTTCATAGGAAAGATCCAGTAATATTACTGAATGGTGAATCCTGAAACATAGTATAACACAGATGTTGGCACCAAGACTTAAAATTGTTCTACACAAGGATAACTGCTGTTTGCCCTTCCTTTGAAAAACTGGTGGAAAATTATAGAAATGAGCAATAACACAGTAAAGTCAGGGGGCTACTTTAGTAGCCTTAAATTCAGTGATGACCCATGTATCTTGCCATTTTTTTCCCTCACAGGTGAAATGGAGACCTTTATTGCTGGGAGAATGCACTCAAAAAGAATCTATTCTATTTATATAATAAGTTTATAATTTATTATAAAACCTAATTGGCAGTGCCAAGACCAGAGGATTTGCCTCTGTTTCCCTTTTTTTTTATATTCATAGCCACGGCAGAGCCTGGCAAGCTACCTGTGGTGTATTCCATATGCCAAAACAGTAACAATAATGAACCTCATTCCCAACAAATGGAGACGTTACTGGCGCCTGCTCGAGCAAATCGATGATCAACAGGAAGACAAGTGATACAATTATCAGACTTGAATCTTTTGGTGGCTTGTGTAAATGTTAAAAAGTACCCATTCCCTTGTCTGTTCAGTAACTCTCTCTCTTTCTTTAAAGATGATATCTTCTCTCCTGGTGTCCAGTCTAAAACAACCAAAACAAAAAGCCAGTCTTCCCAGGCAGCACCTGAAGCAAGCTCTGAACAGAAGGTGTCCAATATATTTGATGATCCCTTGAATGCATTTGGAGGCCAGTAGACCATGCAGGACTATCCCAGCTCCACTTCCGGTTGCATCCTTCAATAAATGATGCTGCTAAGCTCATTGTCTTAACTGAATTATAAAAAGCAAATCTGTAGCTTTTCTCTTACTCAATGTACTCAGTATTTTTCTGCACTGATTTTAATCAGCTTAAAACTGAAAAGCAAAAAATAAATGTTTTTCAGTGTTGTTTGTTTTTAAAGTATATTTTCATTTAATTATTAGCCTTGGTTTGGCCACAGTATGAGTTAGAACATGTTAGAGAAGAAACCTACCTGTGGCTTTCTGGGTAGAGTATCCCGAGGTAGCAAATGCACAATAGGTGCCTAGAAATTTTCTTTTATGGTGGGGAGGGCTGCTCCTGATGGGGCTTTGGGGCCCTCAGGACTGACCTAGCAGCCTAGAGTGCCGGGTGGTGTTGGGGGTTGAACCCGGGCACACACTCAAGGCACACATGTACTCTAAACTTGAGCCACGTCCCTACCTCCATAAACTTGTTTTACATTAAAAAATGTGAAAAAGTTCTGGGGAACCTTCACCTAGAGTCTGTCTGGGCAGGTGATAGAGGAAGAGAGTGAGAGATTATGTATTATAAGAATCTTAGCAATAGGAGAAATTTCACTGAATTCTATCTCTATTTAGTAATAAAGGCAAAGTTTGGCAAACTGTGGCCCTTTTCTGGGATTTTTAATTTTAATTTTTATTTATTTTTTAATGTATTTTATTATACCACCATGAGATAAACAATTACAAAAATGTTCATGTTTGGGTTTTGCCCATACAGTGTTCCAGCACCCATTCCTCCACCAGTGCCCATTTCCCACCACCAATGTCCCCGATTCCCTCCCATCCTCCCCTAGCCTGCCTTTATGGCAGGCTCTTTTTCTTTTCCCAAATTTCATTTACACCACTTTTAGACATACAATTGCAAGATGCTCATGTAGAGTTTTGGTTCTACAGTGTTCCAACACCCATCCCTCCACCCGAACCCACCTCCCATCACCAATGTCCCCACCTCCCTCCCCCTCCCACACTTCAACTACTTGGCGGGTTCTGTATGTCTTTTCTCTCCTCTCTATCTCTCCCCCCGCCAAACTTTCCTGCACATCGTAGAATGCAGTGCATTAAAGGACATAACTGTTGCGACCTGGGCTCGAACTGGTTTTGTTCTGTTAATCTGGTCGTGAGGTAGTATCCCAGCATCCGGACAGCGAAGGTGGTGGCTAGTGTGGTGGGCAAGTCTCATCCAGCTGCTTCCAGGACCCCCCCAGAGGTGATGGGCCCACTCCCAAAAACCCATCTCTCCTGGGAGCCCCATGGTCAGCTGAGCCTGGGGAAAGCAGAGTTCCAGGTTCCCCAGCCGCATTTGAGACTGCATGTTATGGCTGGTGGCCCCAGGGCAGCTCCTGGATGAGGCCACTAGGCTCGAGAAAAATGGAGGAGGGGAAGGGCCGACCCCTGACTCCATCTGACGAATTCGTTTCTGGGATTTTTTTAAATAATGTTTTATTGGTATAAAGTCATACTTCTTGCTCGTGCATCTTTTAAAAAATTATTTTTTTTATCAAATCACCATGAGATACACAGTTACAAAATTGTTCATGATTAAGTTTCAGTCATAGTGTTCCCACTCCTATCACCAGAGTGCATTTCCCTATGAGCAATGTCCCCCACCCCCTTGCCTTTTAGGCACTGTAATTTGCAATACCATGCATATCACTGTTTCCTTTCACAGTTTTGATTTTTTGTTTTTTGGGGGTAATACCCAGCAATGCTCAGGACTTTCTCCTGGCTCTGCATTCAAGAATCATTCCTGGTGATGCTTGGGGGACCATATGGAATGCCGGGATTGAACCCGGTTGACCGCCTGCAAGACAAACACCTTACACGCTGGACTATCACTCTAGCCCCTCAACACTGTTTTTGCCCAGAGTAATAATTTCCAGTTATCATTGTTATAGTTGTCTCTTTTTGATCCTAAGTGCACTCTCCCCCACTACTTGTCGAAGCGGTGGGGACCAGGTATCAATCCTCCCTCTTTGGGTATTCTCATACTGGTTCATTTTCTTTTAATAGCCCGCAAATGAATGTGATATTCTGTCCCTCTTCCTTGACTCATTTAGCTCAGCTTGAACCTCTCCATGTCAAGATGTCTGTGTAACTCTGAGTTGTCATGCATCTTACTGTTAGTTTGCTGTGAGCCCAGTGTGGAGTTAACTTAGCATTTGCTAACATGTTTTCTTATCTTTTGGAACAATGTAGTCTACTGATCTCTTTGTGATTAATCCTAGGCAATGCAGGAGACGATAAAAGAGGTGAACTGCTATTTTGAGGGGGAATAGAAATTGTGCTTTCTAAGTATAAATGTCCTACTGCTAAGCTCCACCCCAGACTCAAGCCTCCGTGTCTTACAGATTAGGCTAATATCTAGTTCTTGGGGCTGAAAAAAATAGTACAATGGGTAGGGTACTTGCCTTGGATGCAGCTGACTTTTTAGTCCCAGGCTTATGGTCCCTTATGGTTTTCTAAGCTCCACCAGGTGTAATTCCTGAGGTAGAGGCAGGAGTAAGCTCTGATCCTCACCAATGTGGCTCCAAATTAATTTTTTAAAAAATATGATCTCACAGAGTTGTTGTACTATAGGCACATTGTTTTACCTTTCTTAGCTTCTGTTTAATCGACTGTCATGTAGGAGTTTAGTATCAACCTTTTAGGACCCTGAAAGGTCTCTCCTAAAGGAGAGAATATGCAAAGAACCTTAATCATTTGGCACTTAATAAGTGGTGGATGATTATTGATTTGATCCAGGTAGCAGAGTTTGCAGTATCTTTAGACTCATCTTACTTCAAAGCCTATGTTCTCATTCCTCCTTAATAACAAATAGGAAAGCAGGTTGAGAAATTTAAATTTTTTTATTCAATAAGAATTATTGTTACAGGCACTAATCTTAAAGGCCTAGACAAAACTGACCATGCCTCTTTTCAGGAAATATATTCTATAATAAACAAGTAGGAACTGTTTAGGAACTGTGACTCAAACCCAATGTATGCTCAATACTTAGCTGAATTGTATGTCCTGGTGTTGGTGGGTGGGAGGGAGTGGAGTCTCAGGAAATGAGGATGGATGCAGAGAATAGGAGGTGTTAAGGTTCGTTTTCGAGGTTTCCTGAGTTCTAAGGTTTAGGGGCCCATGGAGGGGAGGGAAGATGGTCCTTCTGTGCCTGTTGAATTACTCAATTACTTAGTGAAATAAACCAGTGGAGGATAGAAAGTCTTTTAAAGGATTGGATTTAGACCCACTGGGGGAAGGGATTGGGTAGGGAGTTGAAGGGAAAAAGCAGAGGGCTCACACTGAGGTTGAAAGCCTGTGTAATTCTGAAGCCAGGGTACCGTGGAGCTCAGCAGGTTGGATGATTTGAAAAAATGGGGGGGGGAGTGGCTGGAATTAACCCAGCATGATGACTTTTGAGATGTTACAGGTGCCTGCTCAAGCAAATTGATGATCAACGGGAAGACAAGTGAACAAGTGATGGTTTTTAAAAATGTTTTAATTCAGGGCGGGGCGTTAGCCCAGCGGGTTGGGCTTGCACGCAGCCGGCCCATGACGACCGGGTTCGATCTCCGGCATCCCATATGGTCCCCGAGCACCGCCAGGAGTAATTCCTGAGTGCAGAGCCAGGAGAAACCCCTGAGCATTGCCGGGTGTGACCCAAAAATGCAAAATAAATAAAGAATAAAAATGTTTTAATTCAGTTTTATTTATCTATGGGGGCACCACACCCAGCTGTGCTCAGGGGTGTTCTTTTTCCAGGCTCCGATTTTAGGGATCACTGCTATGCGGAGAAACGGGAACAGCCATGCTGTGCCAGGGATGAAACGGGCAACCTCCAAACCCCCTGTATTGCCTCTTCCAGACGTCCACTCCAATACTTGGCCTGCATAAATTGTATTGAGGTATAAATAGGGAAGACCTGTTTGATTTCACTAGTCTTCCACCATATTTTTTGTTTTTGGGTCACATCCGGCGATGCTCAGGGGTTACTCCTGACTTTACACGCAAGAATTACTCCTGGCGGTGCGCGGGACCTTATGGGATGCGGGGATTGAACCCCGGGTTGGCTGCGGCGCAAGCAAACGCCCCACCAGCCGTGATAACACTCTGACCCCCACCCCCATATTTCAGGTGGAGCTACTGATGTCAGAAACATTAAGCCGTGAAGCAGTGGGATGGGGTCTTGGTCTGGCCGGCTGACCCTCAAACCACCGGGGCTGCTCTGGCTCTTGCCAAGTCCATCAAATGGTGGCGTCAGTGATTCTCCACGGCCACCTACGGCGACATTACGAAGGCCTTTAGGAGGGTCTCCGGGAAAGCGTTCTCCGCACCTTCCTTCAAAGGCCAGTCTCGCCGCTCCCAGCAAGCTCTGCATTTGGGCTTCGCCTCGCACGCCTCTGCCCTGGTCAGATGTCCAGGGTTAGCGTGAAAGAGTCAACATCCGGGCATCTCCTAACGACACCCCTCCACCGAAAGCCTCAGCGAGTCCAGGCTCCCGAGCAACCGCCAGCGTCCTGCGACCAGGCCCCGCCCCCGCCCCCGCTGATTGGAGCACGACGTGAGTGGCGGCGAACGATTGGTAGCGGTGTCACAAAGGGGCGGGGCGTGACGGATTGCCGAAGCGTTGCCGGTCAGTGCCGGTCGCTGCGTAGCTCGCGGGGCCGCCCCTCCCCTGTGGGCCTGCGGGCGGGCGAGCGAGTAGCGGAGAAGCCGGTGCGCAGCGGGCGAGCGAGCGAGCCGGATGGGGAGGGCGCCCGGGGCCGCAGGCCGGTGAGCCGGGACGCGCTGCTGCCTCCGACTCCGCAAGCCGGAGAGGAAGCCCGAGCCCCTGGGCGCTGGGCTTCCGGCCGCGCCCCGTCTCCTCTGCTCGCTGAGCGGACCCGCCCCCGGCCGCCGCCGCCCAGAGATCGCGCGGGGTCGCCTTCGCCGAGCAAACAGCCTCCTCGGACTTGTGTCAGTGAGCGCGGCTTTGCGGGTCCCCCTCCCCTGCCGACGGGTGCCGGTCTCCGAGGCGCCGTCGGGGACGCCGAGCCTGACCCCTCGCTCCAGACAGCGTCTGAGTGGCGGCTGGAGTTTCCCCAAGGAGCATGAGCTGCGCAGGTGACTCGGTCCTCCGCCAGGGTCCCGAGCCTTGGCCCCGAAGGAGCTCCCATCCCCCAGGAAAAGTGGTCTCAGGCTGGTTTAGGGCACGAGAGCATGTTGTAGAGGCTGTAATGTTCAAGCTTGTAGCGAAAGTTTACGGGTATTTGTCACAGATGACTAAGAACTCATGAAAAGCCCACATTTTCTATTACTGTTGGCACAAAGCTTTCAAGATAACGGCTCGCAGGTGGCTCAGCTTCTTACAGCAGAGTGAAGCTACACTTGGAAAATCGTGCACAGGATTTTTTTTTTTTGGTATTAAAAATGGAATGAAATTTAGATTTTCTTATACAAAATTGAGCACAATATACTTGTGCAGTGCTACGACTGTTTTCTATCTTTAACTTTTTAGCTTTGGAGGTTATTTAATTTTTTTTTCAAGTACTTTTCAGGGGCCAGAGCAGGTAGGGCGTTTGCCTTGCACGCGGCCAACCCGGCTTAGATCCCTGGCATCCCATATGGTCCCCCGAGCACCGCTAGAAGTAACCCCTGAGCATCGCCGGGTGTGACCCCCAAAAAAAAAGCAAAAAAAAAAAAAAAAAAGTCCTTTTCAAGAGATAAAGACTAATGCTTGAGGGATGAACTTAGAAACGTGTTTTGATGCCCTTTATAGCCATGGTTTCCAATTTTTCTCTGCAATTCTATTAAGGGCACTCAGAATATCTTCCTTATATCTGTTTTCAGATATAAGGGAAGATATATGTGAGCCCATTGTTAACCATAAAAGCGAGATTAAACCAAATATTCAGCTGAGATGCAACCAGATAGGAAAACAGAGCCGTCACTCTTCCTCTTTCTGTGCGCTCACTGGTCAGTGTAGCCAAGATCAAGTGACTCATTGTGGAGATAAAGATTACTGACCCAGTATTGGCATCTTTGTCCATTATTTTTCTGTATAGATTTCCAAACGAAGGAACAGTTTTCTTTTAATATACTAAACACAAAATTAAATGCTTCAGTACTAAACTTTTCAGATGTCCATACTTCCATACTATTTCAAAATATTACTTTATTTACCTTCATATGTTTGCATCATGCAGAAAAGAAAAAGCCTAGCACCCATCAAATGTGCAATTCAAACACCTGTCCTAGAGAACATAGCTGGCATGAAAATTGGCCACTGAGCTGGCCTCCCCCTCCCCTCTTTTTTGTCTTAAGAGGTCCGGCATTTCAAAATTAGCATTTTAAATTCCAAATATAAGTGTTTTATTCACTTATGACAAAAAGTTTATATGATCACTGTATCACTGTCTCCCCGTACATCATCGATTTGCTCGAGCGGGCACCAGTAACATCTCCATATGTCCTGTCCTGTCTCATGCTAGTAGAGCCCAAGGGCATCTGCTTGCTCCAGGAACATAAAGAGCCTCAAACCATTCCATCAGGTCATGGGAATGAGGTGGGAATGAGGTCTATAATTGTTACTGGTATTTGGCATATCAAATAGAACACGTGTAGCTTGCCAGGCTCTGCCGTGCAGGTGGCATACTCTTGTACTCACCTCTAAATCCAGCATTTATTGATTAACTGCACGGCCGCAAGCAGCTATGCAAGCCAGGCTGTGATAGGCTTGTCTGCTGGGTGGAGTTCTGACTTGAGGGAAATCTGTCCAGATGTGGAAAATGGCGGCCCTCATGGAGTGGGGGCCATCTGGCTTGATAAAAGACATTTATATGGCAAATGGCAAAAAGTTCAATTTTGTAATTTATCTGTGCCTGAAAAATGGCCTTTTCTTTTTTCTGTTCTATTGCTTCCCTAATTTGTTTGAAATCCAGAAAAAAAAATACAATTTTTTTTGGATAGAAATAAAAGCCACACTAAAAAGAACTACAGAAGGTGTGACTTTGTTACTTTTAGTTTAAACTAAATTCTGACTACAATCAGTATCGGTAGGTAGATGACTTTTTAGAAAGAACTGAAATTACTCACATTATTTAGCTAGTTGTGTCAAGTGCATAAAAAGAAACGTTTTCATTAGATTAAGACCCCCGTAGGTATTTGTATCATCAGTCCTTCAAGTTTAAGATTCACATTTACAGTTAACTGATTAATGGAAATTTACCAGTTTGATTTTTATAGTTTTTATAATTATACACATGGACTTTAATATTTCTTTAGAATTGTTTTAGCTTAATCTTTATTTTATATGTTTCTCTCTTTAGCTATTGTATATGTGTAAATATGAATATCTAATATCTGCTATCAGTACTAACTTCACTTCAGTATAATACTGATACCCTTTGAGGGCTGGAGCGATAGCACAGAGGGTAGGGCGTTTGCCTTGCATGCAGCTGATGCGGGTTTGATCCTTGGCATCCCATATGGTCCCCCGAGCACCACCAGAAGTAATTTCTGAGCATTGCTGGGTGTGACTCAAAAAAGAAAAAAAAAAACCCTGATACCCTTTGAAAATCAGTAGCCCATCAAACAGTTCTATTTAAAAAATTCTATTAAGTGGGGGTCGGTGCGATAGTCCAGTGGGTAGGGCATTTGCCTTGCATGCGGCCGACCCAGGTTTGATCTCCGGCATCCCATATGATCCTCCGAGCACTGCCAGAAGTAATTCCTGAGTGCAGAACCAGGAGTAACTCCTGAGAATCGCCAGGCGTGAACCAAAAATAAAAAAAAAAATTAAGTGGGGCCGGAGCAATAGCACAGCAGGTAGGGTGTTTGCCTTGCACACAGCCAACCTGGGTTCGATCCCTGGCATCCCATATGGTTCCCGAACACTGCCAGGAATAATTCCTGAGCGAAGAGCCAGGAGCTACCCCTGATTATTGCTGGGTGTGACCCCCCCAAAATTTTTTTTTTTAATTCTATTAACAGTTCTAGTCAGTTTCTAGCTGTGGCCCATCATCCCAGTGAGCCTAGCAAGAAGCCAGGGGAACCCCCACACCATGAGGTCAGTCATTCTCAACATCCAGACTCCACAGCTCCTCAGAGCTCCACCCTAAGAGAAAAGCAGATCTCTTCCTGTTGAGGTTCATCAGCAAAGCTTTAGATGAGAGCCTACTACTGAGAGTGTACCACGTACACGGCAGAGCCTTGCAAGCTACCCGTGTTGTATTTGATATGCAACAATTATAGACATCATTCCCATGACCTGAAGGGAATGGCTTGAGGCTCTTCGTGTTACTGGAGCAAGCAGATGCCCTTGGGTTACACTTGCTTGCGACAGGACATATGGAGATGTTACTGGTGCCCACTTGAGCAGATCAATAAACTGTGGGAAGACAAGTGATACAAGTTTGTCAATAAGTCTTTGGTTCAGTATGATAAATATGTAAAGTCGGATTGGAGAGACAGCACAGGAGTTAAGATGCTTGCCTTGCATGCAGCAGATCATGGTTTGATCCCAGACACCACTTGGACTCTTGAACATTGCTCATAGTGACCCCTGAACACTGCTGGGAGTGGC
>JAJIBD010015016.1:0-28750 GCA_021461705.1 Cryptotis parvus
CCACAGCCCCCTCCATGTCCGTTCCATAACTGCCCGGCAGGAGAGCTGACCTCTCACAGGCCCAGCTGAGTCTTTGCCTTCTGGGTCTTCTGCCCCCCCTTTTGTGAGTCAGTGGGAGCCTTAAGGAAGGGGCCCCCAGGAGAGGGGGCCTCAGCGAGGCTGAGGGGGCCCAGGCAAAACCAGGTCTCACACCTGCCGCCAGTGAGCGACTCCAGGGCCCCAAGGGTGAGGCCTGGGACACCAGCCAGGACCCCCACTGACACCGCCCTCCCCCTCCAGCTCTCCCAAGCCTGAGCTCAAAATAAAACCTCCTTCCTGGGTTGCTAAAGATATCCCTTCCCGCCAGCCGCACGCTTCTCCACTTAATTATCTCTGCGCTTCCTGGGAATGAGGCTCCCGCCCCCTCTCCCTGCGGCTGCCGAGTGGGGGGGGGCGCTAATGGGCTGCGGTGGGCTGCGCTGCCGGGGCCCCCACCCCCTGGCCCACTGCTGCCTTCCCGACCAGACCAGGCGGCTCTGCTTGGGGGCTGCTGTGAGACTTGACGTCAGGGCCCACCCCCACCCCAGCCTTTTCCTGCTCAGAGCCGTCCCCACCCCTTCTCATGGCTGGTCCCACCCTGCCTAGGTGGGGCCCCTCCTAGGGGCTCCCCTCCTTCACCAGGTACCCCAGGCTGCAGGAAGGAGGTGGGGGGAGCTTCAGAGTATTCTGCAACATTCCGGGCAGCCCCTCCCTGGCCGCTTTCCCAGCGGGACCCCCCTTTATTTGGGCTGGAGGGGGGTCAGGAAGGGAAGGGGTCACTGGGCTCTGCCCACCCAAGCGTGGTTTGTGGGCGGGGCTGAGCAGCCCTGCTCTCTGAAGCCCCCCAGCTTGTTGGGGTTTGGGGTCTTTTCAGGACTTGGGGGCCCAAACACAGCTTTGGCTGATGAGTGATTAGGGGGCCTGGTGGGAGGTGTGTGATTCCCGGAGATCACAACAGTTCTGCCTGCAGGGGAAAGCTGGGGTGCCCTGAAGCTTGGCAAGGTTTTGCATGGGGTGGGTCGCTTCAGTTCCTGGGGACCACCACATGGCCTCCCCAAGGACCACCAGGTGTGGTCCATACCTCCCTCAAAGAGAAAACAGCTGTGAGTGTGGGCGCTCTGGGAGCAGGGGGGAGGGTGGGTTCCCTCAGACTGTAGTGGGAGATTGTGGCCTGAAGGGGCACCAAAAAGCCACGTGGAAGGGCCAAGGGCTGAGTCCCCACCAGGTGGAGCAGGTGGAGATGGAACAGGTTGGAGCCGTAGGACAGCCCGGAGGACACTCCCTTGCATGTGGATGATGCTGATTCGATCCCCGGCATCCCATGGGACCCCTCAGCACCCCCAGGAGTGATCCCTGAGAGCAGCACCCTTTGGTGTGTCCACGTGCATGAGGACCTGGGTATAGTTTCCAGCTCAGCTTCAGAGCACACAGACCCCAACCAGGGGTCTAGAAGGGTCCACCTGGCTGGTGGCAGAGACGGCACCAGCTCGGCTGGCTGTGGTTGCTAGTCCATGCTGGTGCCAACAGGGGAGTCACCTTTGACCTCAGGGTTACCTGCTGGGTGTTAGCACAGAGCAGCAGGTGATTGGGGGTGTGAAGCCTAGAGTGTCATCCAGTAGCCTAGAGTGTCATCCAGTAGCACTTCAAAGCAAGAACAGTTTCAGATTATTCCCGGTGATGCTCCCGAGTTCCTCCTGACTCTGAAAGAAAAAGGAGATCTGAGTGATTTCAGAAAACCTCTACCCAGTGGCTCAGCCCAGTCCAGGGGTCCTGAGGGGCCCCTGTTATCTGACACGCCCCCCACCCCCTGAACACGTGTCCTGATACCACACTAGAGTAATGGAGGCCCCAGGCTCCTCACGATGGTGCTATTCTGCCTCGGGGCCCCACGACTCCCTCCATGCTCTGAGAGAGGCTGTGTGACAGCCCTTGGGTCAGCCCAGAAGGCCTCATGGGCAACTGTCCCCACCAATCCAGGGACACTGGCCACCAGTATAGGGAGGTGCCACCTCACACACGCGTAGGCTTGCGTGCAGACACAGGTGAACACATGCTACACGGAGCCGCCACCTGCCTTCCCAGATGCAGAATTTCTGGAGTGTTTGAGGTTGTGCCCCTCGGCAGGAGGCTCGCACAGCCCCCCAGCTAGACTGAGAGTCGGGCACGGACAGTTAAGGCAGGGGGATGCGTTCCTGATCATGCTGGGGTGGCCACTCCCTCCACGCCCCCACCACATCCAGGCATGGGACTGGGCAAGATGTTGGGGGGAACACGACCTTCTGTCCTCTGGGGCCAGCCCCCGCTCTTGGGAGCTCCACCCTGTTCTGGGTGGCTCCCCCTTGGTGCCTGGCACAGGACGGCGCCTGAGCTCGGCTCTGCTCCACGCCCAGCCCAGGACATGGGTTGCATTTGATTTCCAGAGTGGACGTTACTGTTTCGTTTGCTTTGGGGCCGCCCCAGTGGTGCTCAGGGCTCACTCCTGGCTCTGCGCAGGGATCACTCCTGATGAGTTGGTGAGTGGGTGACAGGCAAGTAGCTAGACAGTGAATGAATGGACATACAGGCAGGCCAATGAATGGGTAGATGGTGAATGGAGGCTATGGTAAGTGGACGCACTGATAGACAAGTGGTTAAATGGACAGACATGTGGATGGGTGGTGAATGGATGGACCGAGGGACGGACAGGTAGATAATGGGTAATGGAGGCCTGGGTGAGTGAATAGCTGGCAGGTGTGTGGACATCCAGATAACCAAGGCAGGCACAGGCTCTGGGGGTGGGGAGGGACAGTCTGGGCTGGGCCATGCCGCTTCACAGCCCAATGTCTTGCCCCGCAGATGAAGATGATGCCAACAGGCTGGGGGAGAAGGTGATTCTCCGGGAGCAGGTGAAGGAGCTCTTCAACGAGAAATACGGTCAGTGCTCGGGACCCCAGGTGGAACATGGCTCCCTGTTGGGGTGTGTGCGGGTAACATGGGGGAGGGAGCCAGGATGGCACAGAAGGCATCAGGGTTGCCAGGCAGACCCCAGGACGGGGCGGTCACAGCTGGCACCCCTCAACCACAAGACGTGCAGTTCCCTTAACACCAAACACGAGTCATGGACCTAGGTGTGAAGTTGGCACAGGGCAAAGGACACACACACAATGAATGTAGCCAGCAGGATGGGGTATCTGTGAACAAGAAAATCCCTCCTTAGAGGAACCGAGCCTAGGGGCGGGAGCTAACGGCAGGCAGCAGCTTTAGGGGGCCTTTTGGCAGTCCCTGGTCAAATAGGAAGTGACCAGAGGCCGGAGCAATAGCACAGCAGGTAGGACGTTTTGCCTTGCATGTGGCCGACCCGGTTCGATCCCCTGACATCCCATATGGTCCCCGAGCACCGCCAGGAGTAATTCCTGAGTGCAGAGCCAGGAAGAACCCCTGAGCATTGCTAGATGTGACCCAAAAAAAAAAAAACACACACACAAATTTCCAATAGGAAGTGATCAGCTGGACTTTTTTTTTTTTAATTTTAATTAATTTATTTATTTATTTTGTAAGTATTTTATTATAGCACCGTGAGATACAATTACAAAGATATACAATTACAAAGTTCATATTTGGGTTTTGGTCATACAGTGTTCCAGCACCCATTCTTCCACCAGTGGCCATTTCCCACCATCACAATCCCCAGTTCCCTCCTCCCTCCCCAGCCCACCTCCATGGCAGGTTCTTTATTTATTTCTTTATTTTTTTCCTTCCCCAAATTTTATTACACCATTTTAGACATACAATTGCAAGATGCTCATGTAGAGTTTTGTTTCTACAGTGTTCCAACACCCATCCCTCCACCCAAACCCATCTCCCATCACCAATGTCCCCACCTCCCTCCCCCCTCCCCACACCTCAACTACTTGGCAGGTTCTGTATGTCATTTCTCTCCTCTCTATCTCTCCCTCACGCCAAACTTTCCTGCACATTGTAGAATGCAGTGCATTAAAGGACATTACTGTTTCCACTATTTTGATAGCTCAAACTGGTTTTGCTCTGTTAATCTGGTCGTGAGGTAGTATCCCAGCGTCCGGACAGCGAAGGTGGTGGCTAGTGTGGTGGGCGAGTCTCATCCGGCTTCTTCCGGGACCCCCAGAGGTGACGGACCCACTCCCAAAACCCATCTGCCCTCCTGGGAGCCCCATGGTCAGCTGGGCCTGGGGAAAGCGGAGTTCCAGCTTCCCCAGGCGCGCGTCCGAGGCCCGCATGCTATGGCTGGTCGCCCCAGGGCAGCTCCTGGGCGGGGCCACCAGGCTCGACAAAATGGAGGGGGATGGGCCAACCCCTGACTCCATCTGACGAATTCCCAGCGATTCCCGCTTCTGGGTGCTGCCTACCTGGGCTCGAACTGGTTTTGCTCTGTTAATCTGGTCGTGAGGTAGTATCCCAGCGTCCGGACAGCGAAGGTGGTGGCTAGTGTGGTGGGCGAGTCTCATCCGGCTGCTTCCGGGACCCCCCAGAGGTGATGGGCCCACTCCCAAAACCCATCTGTCCTCCTGGGAGCCCCATGGATCAGCTGCGCCTGGGGAAAGCGGAGTTCCAGCTTCCCAGGCGCGCCCCACATGCTATCTATTTATTTATTTATTTATTTAATATTTTATTATACCACCGTGAGATATACAATTACAACGTTGTTCATGTTTGGAGGTTTCAGTCACATACTGTTCCCAGCTGGACTTTTTGGTGTGTGTTTTTCACTTCCCTTATTCTGGGGTCAGTAGTATCTAATCAAAAGCTGAGGGGGGAGCTGAGCGATGGATAGTACAGCGGGGATAGTACAGCGGGGATAGTACAGCGGGGATAGTACAGCGGGGATAGTACAGCGGGGATAGTACAGCGGGATAGTACAGCTGGGATAGTACAGCGGGGATAGTACAGCGGGGATAGTACAGCGGGGATAGTACAGCGGGGGATAGTACAGCGGGGATAGTACAGCGGGGAGGGCAACTGTCTTGCTAGTTGGGTCTCCAGCGCCCCATATGGTCCCCAAGCTCACCCCAAGTGACCCCTGAGCATCACCAGGTGTAGCCCCAAACAAACCAAAGTGCTGAGAGAATGTTGGACGGACCCCTCACCCCCATCTGCATGTAGCTGCCCGTGCTGGCCACCCCAAACCTCCAAGCCCGGCTCTTTTACTGTTCTGTTCCCACTCCCAGCTGCTGACTGTTCCTCAGAACAGACCAGAGCCATGGGGGGTCCGACGGCCAGGGTTGGGGTGGCCTCTTTGTGTGCTGAGGGACCGACCCCCATCTCCAGCACCTGGTGGCCCTCAGCACCGAAGTAGCTGTCTTGGGGGGCCGGAGCATTGAAACATTCGCCCCACACGCTGCTTGAAAGCCCTCCCAATTAATGGCTGAAATGGATAGAAGACATCGCCTCACTCCACCTGCAGTGGGGAAGGACCATGCGGTGGGGGGCCACAGCTGCTGCCCTGGTCCTCCTCGGGATGGGGGCCCCCACCCAGCAGGCACGTGGAGCTGCCTGTCACTGTCACCCCGGGTGCCCAGCGTGTGTCTGTGGGGATGGCAGCTGGCAGTACTTGAGGGGCCATGAAGTGCTGGGGCTGGGACAGGACCACGCTCTGCTACTGAGCTGCGTTCCCAGCCTGTGTGGAGTTTCCCGTCTATTTTCAGTCTCTCGTTATTGTTATTAATTTAAGCTTTTGGGGCCCCACCCAGCAATGCTCAGGGCTTCTGCACTCAGAAATTACTCCTGGTGGTACTCGGGGGATCATATGGGATGCCGGGAATCGAACCCATCTTGGCCGTGGCAAGGCAAACACCCTCCATGCTGTACTATGGCCCCAGCCTTTGTTGTGGTTTGGGGCCAGACCTGGCAGTGCTCAGGGCTGCTCCTGGCCCTGTGATGAATCCTTGTTCCAGTGATGCAGGGTCTTGCAGTCCTGGGGACGAGCCTGAGCACAGAGCCTCGCCCCTGCCCTGGCCGGCACTGACCTCACTCTCTGAGTTGACTTAGGAACGTGCCAGGGGTTGCCCTATCAGCTCTGACCCTGTGTCTGCTTGTGGGGGTGGAGTGTGTCTGGGGGCTCCATCTCTCTTACACCGGACCCTCACCTGACCTCTATCCCTCCAGGTGAGGCCCTGGGCCTGAATCGGCCTGTGCTCGTCCCCTACAAGCTCATCCGGGACAGCCCTGACGCCGTGGAGGTCACGGGCCTGCCCGATGATATCCCCTTCCGGAACCCCAACACGCACGACATCCACCGGCTGGAGAAGATCCTGAAGGCCCGGGAGCACGCGGCGCATGGTCGCTCGCCAACCAGCTCCAGTGAGGACACGGCGCGCGTCTCCGGCAGGGGTCGCACAGCGGGTCATACATACAGTGTTTCACGCTGTCCTGGGGTCACACGGGTCATGCACAGCGCACAGCGTCACAGTGTACAGTGTTACTAGCTCACACAGTGTCTCACATCACACGCACGGGTCCTGCACACAGCAGTGTCACACACGGTGCTAGTTTCGCACAGTGTCACACAGTGTCACGGTGGGTACACTGCGGCATCACACACACCCGCCCGCGCCTGTGGGTTGGGAGCCCCAGCGAATGTTCTCCCGAGGGCGGGTTTGGGAGACTGGGACTCTTATGTTGGGAGAGTGTGACCCCAGGTGTCGTTCTCAGGGCCCAGGGCCCCCTCCTCTGGCCAAGCCCTGCTGGGCGCTGCGCGGGGACGGGGCTGAGCCCCACCCGGGTCCCTCTTCATCCCCCCGTCACCTCTCAGACCCCACTGTCGGCCACAGGCACGTTTGAGGAGTGTGTGGCACCGGTGACCCGTCCCTGCTCCCAGTCACAGCCTCAGCCTTGGTTTACCGGTGTGGGGTTGGCCACACCCAGCGAGTCTTGTGGGACCGTGTGGTGCTGGGAATGTAACAGGCCCCTCCCTGCAGACCCCTGAGCATTGCCGGGTGTGACCCAAAAGAAAAAAAAAAAAAGTTCCAGGGGAGGGCTAGAGCGATAGCACAGCAGGTAGGGCGTTTGCCTTGCACATGGCAAACAGGGGAGGGCTGGAAAGATAGCACAGTGGGTAGGGCACTTCCATTGCTCACGACAAACCGCGTTTGATCCTCGGGCACACTCTCATACACACTCACACAGACATACAGACAAATATGTGTAAACACATACATACATGCACACTGACAGATACATGCACACGGAGTACAGACATTCACATTCACGGGCACTCACAGATATGTGCACACACAGGGACATACATGCACATAGATACTCACGCACACACAGACATACGCACGTATAGTTGTAACATGTATACTCAGATATACGCATATACTCACAGACATGCTAACATACACACATATATACTGAGACACATTCACTTACACTCAGTCATGTACTCTACTGACATGCACACACACTCCTGTACACAGAGACACACGCATCCACTCACACCACCCAGGAGTGTTTTCTTTTCAGTCCCACACGCGATGTTGAGCGGTGATGTGACAGTGGCCCGCTTTTTAGCTGTTCTGGAGGGTCCTTCGGGGTCCCCCTCTCTGCCGTGGAAAATGTAGGAGCCAGCTCAGAGCAGGCCCCCTCCCCCAGAGCCCATCTCCCAGAGGCCTTCTAGAACTTTCCGCCTTCTTCCTCTCTAGGCCTGCAGCATCAGCAGTTTTGGGAAATGCAGCTGAGAGGTCAGAGCACTGGGCTGCTGACGCCCCCGCCCCAGCATTTAAAAAAAAAGTCATGGGCTGGAACAATAACACAGCGGGAGCGCTTTTGCCTTGCACGCGGCTGACCCCTGTTCAGTCCCCAGCATCCCATAGAGTACCATGAACACCGCCAGGAGTAATTCATGAGTGAAGAGCCAGGGAGTGACCCCTGAACGTCGCCACTCCAGGGATCACTCCTGGCAGTCGTGGGGACCACATGAGGTGCTAGTGGTCGAACCCAGGGTCACATGTGCGAGACAGGAACGCTCTCCACTGCTGTCGCCACGGCCTCCTCTGCCCCAACCTAAGCCTAAGTGGCCCCTTGACAGAAGTACTTTTTTTTTTTTTTTTTGGGGGCAGGGGTTCTTTTTTTCCTTGGGTCACACCTGGCGATGCTCAGGGGTTACTGCTGGCTCTACACTCGGGAATCACTCCTGGCAGTACTCCGGGATCCTATGGGATGCTGGGATGGGACCCGGATGGGCAGCGTGCTAGGCAGATGCCCTCCCTTCCGCTGGACAGATGTACTTGGGACTGTCGCCTTCTATGTGGGGCACTTAATGCCACAGGGGACGTGATTGACAAAATGGAACACTTGAGTCTTTAACAGCCTGTGCCTGAGATGTGACTGTCAGAGTCACATTCCTGGGCGTGGGGCTCTGTGCCACCATTGCTTCCTGGAGCAAGAACACCCAGAGGCCTGGGCCAAACCGAGGGGTGGTGCCCATTTTCGCACAGGTCCTGCCTGGCTGGTGGCCAGCGGCTCCACCCATCCAAGTGTGGCAGCCTGATCTGCTAACAGCCTCCTTGCTTTTCATTGCAGGCCCTTTGCAGAAATCTGCAGTGATGCCAAGGTGCCAGGTGGGTCTCATCTGCTTCCTGGGTGGCATGGGCAGCGCCCCTGCCCCTGGGACCTCCCTAAGGCAGCACCCAGAGCTGTCTGCTGGCCCAGAGTCCCTGGAGGCCTGTGGCCAAGGCAGGGAGACTGAAGCCAGTAGGGGATGTCAGACAGGACCCCAGGGCTCCGGCTGGCACTGGGGCGAGAGAGAGAGCATATCGTGAGCGTGAATGTTCCCCGGGTAACCACATGGCTCCCGAGTGCCCCAGTGTGGCACTGTCAAGAGTGACAATACACAGAGCCAAAAGCCTCGTGGGCGGGACAGAGCCATGATCAGGGCCGAGGCGGCCCGCCCCCATGGGACCCCCTGCCCTGTGAGACCCCCCGTGAGACCCCCTGCTCTCCAGGTTCTGGTCTGTATCTCTGAGTATGTCTTGAGGGGCAGCCCCCAACACCCGGCAGGGTGAGACAAATAGAGAACATTCCCCAGAGCCTCTGCGGGCAGCGAGGGGAGCTCCGGAGAGATGGGGGTCCCCTGAGCTGCCCTGAGCCCACTGGACAGGATTTGGGGGATCCCGCGGACAGGCCTGGACAGGAGGGAGGCAGAGGCCAGGCTGTGCGTGAGGGGAGGCGGAGGGTGACGTTCTCCGCTCACACCCACACCAAACAAGGCCTTCTTGGGATGTGGGGGGCGCGGCGGGAGGTTCAGGTGCCTCTTCCTCCCCAGCCAAAGACAGCAGCGCCCCAAACGCAAGCGAAGCGGGCCTCGGAAGGGAACTCCGTCTCCTCCACCTCCTCGCCCTCGTCCTCGTCCTCCAACCCCGAGTCTGTGGCCTCCGCCAGCCAGCTCTCACTCGTGGTAACACTGCTGCCACCCGACCTCCCTCCCCGCGCCCCGCCCCACACCTCGTCCCCGCAGCCTTTGCCTCCCGGACCTGAACTTGGGGTGCTGGGACACTCTGGGGTTGCAGACACACACCGCCTGGTCCACCCAGGTACCCTGGCAGGAAGTTACATCCCTGAAGGCCCAGCAAGGCCCCAGAAAAGGGAGCCCACCCCACCTCGGGCAGTCCAGAGCTGATTGATAGACGCCAGGCTCACCTCTGTCCCTCCACAGAACCCAGAATTGTGCAAGTTATCTGCAGGGTAGACGGGTGACTCCAAGACGGAGTATAGACGGGGCTCTAAAGCCTCGCTGGGATGGAGAACCCACCTGGACAGCACCCCGTCGGTCCCTGGACTGACTGTCGCCCTCGTCAGGAAGGCCTCCCTCACACACACCAAGTGCTCTCTGCCCATTTCCAGCTACTTGCTGTGAGGTCGGGGAGACGCTGACAGGCTCAACACAGACTCTGTGTGCAGCCCCCCAAGCACTGCCCTGAGCTGTGCCCTGCCCCCAGAATCCTAGTTTTGAAATCCTGAGTCTGATTGTGCAGGTCACTGGGACGTGCTGGAGAATGACTTTAGGAGCTGGGGGTGTAGAATCCAGGCCTGCCCCCTCACTGTGGCCCTAGGTTGGACCCCCAGCACCGTAAAAATCAAACAGAAAAACCATTGAATTGAGAGTTTTTCTCTGGGGGAACACTCGGTGTCAGGGACCACCCTCAGGGCCTCAGCAGCCAGGCAGGGCCCCCCTTGCCCTTTCACCTCTCCCCTCGCCCCATTTGAGGGTTTCCTTATCCTTTTTGGTTTGGTTTTGGGCCCCACCTAGGCTTACTCCTGGCTCTGCGCTCAGGGACCATACAGGGTTCCAGGAATGGGCCCAGGTCAGTGTGGACAAGCCTTCTGCACTGTCCTGTCGCTCCGACCCTCCTGAGAGGAGGTCTATTACACGTCTATTTCGGAGGGGCCGGAGCCATAGTACAGCAGGGAGCGCTTCCCTTGCACACGGCCCACCCAGGTTAGATCCCCCGCGACCCATGTGGTCCCCAGAGCATTGCCAAGAGTAATCCTGAGCTCAGAGCCAGGTGTAAGCACACACCCCGAGCACTGCCAGGTGTGTGTCCCCACACACACAAACCTTGAGCCTAGTGGGGGTCCAGGTACTTTGTAGTAGTAGGCCAGGCTCGAGGGGTCACCCCTTGTCCTCAGACCCTCTCAGCTGCACCTCATATTAGCAGAGGACACAGGTGGCCACAGGTGAGAAGGCTCCAACCCGGCCCACAAGACACTGTGTGTCCTTGGTCCAGTCACCTCCCCTCTCTCGGCCTTCCCAGCTGAGCTGAGTGTCACGGTGCCTTCCTGTGTCCCCCTAACCAGACTGTCCCTTCTCTCCAGCAGTGGCCCATGTACATGGTGGACTGTGCTGGCCTCCACGTGCAGCTGCCGGGGCCCTGAAGTACTGAACCTCAGCTGAATCACGACCTCACCCAGAAAGACTAAAGGAAATGTAATTTATGTACAAAGTGTATATGCGGATATGTATCAATGCCTTTTAGTTTTTCCAATGATTTTTACACTATATTCCTGCCACCAAGGCCTTTTTAAATAAGTAAAAAAAAAAAAAAAAACAAAACCTACTGCCTCGACTCTGCTCTGTGGTGTCGGGGGTCTTCGGACCCATGTGGTGACCCGAACAGCAGAGGTGCCCCAAGCACCTCAGGGCGAGTTCACCTCCAGGAGCGAGTGGGAGCTGAGCCCGGAGCACGGGGGACCTGGGGCTCACCCTGACCCTGGCTGTACAGAGCTTCCTGGGAGTGGCCAATGCTGGGCTGTGGTCGGTGGGGATGGCGGGCAGTGGACCTGCCATCAGCGGCCCAGTTGGAAGTTCTGCTGGACAAGGGCAGTTGTGGGGTGTGAGGGCAAGGAGAGCCAGGAGAGCCTGGCAGGCAGCCGGGCACCCGGGGTTAGGGGTGGACGGGCAGCGGGCAGAGGTGGAGCCGGGAGCTGTCAGCCCGCACAGGGCCAGCTCACGCGCCAGAGCAGAGCCTCAGGATCCCAAAGTCTCAGAATGTGGATTTGGGTTGGCGAGTCCAGATCAACAGTAGGCATTAGTGCCAGCCCTGTGGGGTGCCCCGCCTGTGGGTTGCCCAGAGCCAGTCACAGAGCAACATGCTGCTTCCTGGAAAGCCAGAGGCCGCAGTTTGTGCGCACTGTCCCCTGACGTGGCACCCTCATACATAGCTGTCGCCTCACATAGCACCCCACACACGCTCCCTTACGTGGCACCCACACACCCCCTCACGTGGCACCCCACACACTCCCCTCACGTGGCACCGCTTATACACTGTTCCCTCATGTGGTACACCCACTGTCCCCTCACGTGGCACCCCCATCTACTAAACACTGTGGTTCCCCAGGAGTCCACCATGCCCAGCTCTGCTCTGGGCTCTGTCCCTTTCTCCTAGTCAGCAGAGGGGCGACTCTGCACTGTCCACAGCCCTTAGGGCAGGAACTACCTAGAAATACAGCGTGGGACAGCTAGGCTGGCCTTCAGTGACCCCTAGCCTGGCCAGGCCCCCATCTGTACCTGTCCAGCTTCTCCATCCCTGGGCACTGGACCCAAAATGCCCCTGCAGCCCCCATTCTGCTCCACTACCACACCGGGCAATGGCTGGGGCCCCCTGGGCACTGACCTCTCCGGTTTTGAGCCTACCTGGCACCCCTGCCGGCCGCCTCTGCACTGGGAAGGGGCAGCCGCACACGGCCATAGGGCAGTTAGGGCCTCCTGGGGCTGTGGGCCAGGGCCCAGGACCCTAATGGGCAGCACATGCTCGCTGTTCCCATGCAATTAGCTGGAGGCTCTGGTCAGTATCTCCTGCCCAGGGCCAAAGCAACAGCACAGCAGGGAGGGCATTTGCCTTGCATGCGGTCGACCCAGTTTAGATCCACGGCATCCCATATGGTCCCCTGAGCATCACCAGGTGTGACACAAAAAAGAAAAAAAAAACTGCTCCTGGATGTCCAGCAGCAGCTGAGGACAGCTTGTCTCTTCTACCCATGGCGCCCGTTTGGCTCAGCCAGGCGCCCAGATGCTGCGCGTGAAAATCCCACCCTGTCTGCTCTCACTGTACTTTTTAAAGTGATTTGATTCAAGCACTCATTCTTTAATTAAACTTCATTTAGCTGCCATCTGTCTGGGTTCAAAATGGCTTCGTGTTTTGCAACTTGAAATGAGAATTGTTGTTGCATTTGTAAACACGCCCCCCACCGCTACCAACAACCCCCTCCAAAAAAAATCACAAAACACTTTCAAAAGTAATAAATGAGGCGGGTTCAGTGCAGCATCTTAAACATCTAATTGCTGGGGTATGTGTTCTGCTGGGTACATAATCATCTTATATACAAATCTTTGTATAAAAATCTGGTATCAATGAAAAGATCAAGATTATAGAAGATGCTGGAATTATATCTGTCTGAAAACAGTAATCAAGCAATAATCAGTGGGGAACAAAGCTGGAGAGGGAGCAGCAGGGAGGGGGCGCGCCGCCGACCTGCTCAGCCCGCCAGGTGCCTCACTTCCCTCTGCAGACTCCATCCCTGAGCTCTGGGCAACAAAGCTGCCAGATTCTTGGGGTTTTGTTTTTTTTTTTTTTTTGGGGGTGGACACACCTCAGAAATGACACTTGGAAATGCTCAGAGGTTACTCCTGGCTCTGTGCCCCGACATCACTCCTGGTGGGGCTTGGGATGCCGGGTTTCAGCAGCGTGCTGGGCAGGTTCCTTCCCCACTGGGCTATCCCTCTGGGTCCAACCCTGGCAGAAACGTCCAGGCTTTTCCAGGGTGTGGACAGACTTAGGGTAGCGCCCCAAATCCTTATTTCCAAGCTCTTGAGCCGGAGTGATAGCCCAGCAGGTAGGGCGTTAGCCTTGCATGCGGCCAACCTGGGTTTGATCCCCGCATCCCATATGGTCCCTGAGCACTGCCAGGAGTAATTCCTGAGTGCAGAGCTAGGAGTAACCCCTGAGCATCTCCGGGGTCTCTCTCTCTCTCTCTCTCTCTCTCTCTCTCTCTCTCTCTCACACACACACACACACACACACACAATACATCCTTATTTCCAAGCTATGCAGACCACTTAGAAAGGTTTAGAATCATTACAAAGAAATAATTTGGGGGTTGGACACTGGGAAATAATTGGCGTTGGGGCGATAGCTCAGTGGCTGGGGCACATGCTGTGTGTGAGAGCCCGGGTTTGCGCCTCCAGATCACCTGGTCCCCTGACACCTGGGGGTCACAGCCCAGATGTTAATATTTCAATGGGAAAACTGAGGCATGAGCCCACCAAACAGCAGGGGCATACTCAGGGCAGGCGCCTGTCCTCAAGCACCCCTTGTTCTTTGTTTCATTGGGGCCACACCGGGTGGTGCTGGGGCTTACTGCTGGCTCTGTGCTCTGGGATCTGTTACCTACTTGCTGTGGTGCTCAAGGCAGCGATGAACACGGTGTTCTTACAGCTTTTCTTTTCTTTTTTTTTTTCTTTTTGGGTCACACCCGCAATGCTCAGGGGTTACTCCTGGCTCTGCACTCAGGAATTACTCTTGGCGGTGCTCGGGGACCATATGGGACGCCCGGGGATCGAACCCGGGCCGACACAGGCGGCGGCTTGCAAGGCAAACGCCCTACCCGCTGGGCTATCGCTCCGGCCCCTTCTTACAGCTTTTCTAAGTAATGGTTTTGTGTTTGGGGGTAGATGTCAAGAAGTGGTATCATTGGGGCCGGAGCGATAGCACAGCGGGAGGGAGGGCATTCGCCTTGCACACGACTGACCCAGGTTTGATCCCCGGCATCCCATATGGTCCCCGAGCACTGCCAGGAGTAATTCCTGAGTGCAGAGCCAGGAGTAACCCCTGAGCATTGCTAAGTGTGACCCAAAAAAAAAAAAAACAGAAGAGGCAGCGACATCACCGGGTCATAGGCTCTTTCAAAAAAACTTTTTTTGGTTTTGGAGCCACACCTAGCATGCTCAATCATCAGTAATACTTTCCACCCCCAAATTTTATTACACCATTTTAGACATACAATTGCAGGATGCTCATGCAGAGTTCTGGTTCCACAGCGTTCCAACACCCATCCCTCCACCCAAACCCATCTCCCATCACCAATGTCCCCCACCTCCCTCCCTCCTCCCTCACCTCAACTACTTGGCGGGTTCTGCATGTCTTCTCTCTCCCTCCCTATCTCTCCCTCCGCCAAAATCCCCTGCACATCGTGGAATGCAGTGGATTAAAGGACATCCCTGTTTTCACTATTTTGACTCTGGAATGTTCCCCAGATGCAGGCAGCCAGGGCAGCTTGGAGGGCTGAGGCTCACGCCTGGTCTGAAGGATGCCCAGTTTGATCCCCAGCACCACCAGCTACCACCCCAGTGCTCCCCCAGCACTGAAAGCCTCCCCCTGGCTGTACTTTTGCAGCTGACAGTCAGTGCCCCCAACCCCTGGGGTCCCTGAGGGCTTCCCCTGTCTCAGCTATGAAGCAAGGCCTTGTTTGCACTGTAATCTCCAGAGCCCTGCAAGGTAAATATTATTTCTTCCATTTCCAGGCTGGAAATCTGAGCTTCAGAGGAGATCAAGGGCTACATCCGGTTGACCCCGTCAGGACAAATGAAATGTCCAGCCCGACCCGGCCGCCTGACAACCATGCAGGCCCCCCAAGGCTGTCCCAGGGTAGCCCCCGACACTCAGGGTGGAAAGGTCCAGAGCCTCGTGCGATGGGGCTTCTCCTCTGGGTCGTCCCCTCTCTGATCGCTAGTGATAGGGTCCGCGGAGAAAAAAGAATCAGAGCTGGGGAGAGGCTGCCAAGGGCTCTCCACAGGCCGGGGATCATCCCTGGAATTCATCCCCGGTTGAATTGGACCGGTTCATCCCCGGTCCCCCGGGGCCCGGAAGTGACCCCAGAACAAAGATAAAAGTTCATTGCTGCGTCCTGTCCTGACACACAAGCTCCTGGGCGGCTAACAGCAGTAGGGGGCAGAGTGTGGCATTAGCGTCTCTGCGGTCACCCTGTGGCAGCTCAGAGGGGCCCCCGCGGGGAAACCTGCGCCCACACCTCCCTCACCACACACTGTCCGTGACCAGCCTCCCCTGGCCTGCAGGCTCAATCCTTTCCTAGACAGAGTACAGCCCTTCGGGGGTCTGTCCCACGCCGCCCAGCCCCTGCCTGTCTTCCAATCTCTCTCTGGGTTCTTTTCGGGGCAGGGAAGGAGGCGCCCACCCAGCAGAGCTCACGGCCATGCCTGGCGGTGCTCGGGAACCCCTTGAGGTATAGGATTTAAGCCATGTCGTAGCCTGAACCCCTGGACTCTCAGGCCTCCAGTGAATTCTTTCTGACTTAATTTTTTGTTTGGGAGGGTCACACCTGGTGGTGCTTAGGGGTTATTTACAGCTCAGGGCTTGGGGGTGCCTCAGGGGACTGTGTGGTGGGGGTCACACCCGAGACCAGCTCAAAAGCCTGCACATGGTCGTTTTCCAGCTGGGTTCTCTTGGGTGTTTGTTTGCTTTGCTTTTGGGTCACACCTGATGATGCTCAGGGGTTCCTCCTGGCTCCGCACTCAGGAATTACTCCTGGCGGTGCTCGGGGGACCCTATGGGATGCCGGGATCAAACCCCAGTTGACCGCGTGCTAGGCAAACGCCCTCCCTGCTGTACTATTGCTCCGCCCCTAGCCCGAGTTCTCTTGAGTCCATTTTAGGTTCCACACATCAGTGAGGTCACCTGGTATTTTCTGTCTGGCTCCTTTCTCTTAACTCCATGTGCTCAATACTCTACCACCACAGCAGGCCAGAGAATTAGCAGAGGGTTTCATCCCTAGCATCCCATCTGATCCCCGGGCCTTGCAGGGAATGACAGACACCCTGAACATCACCAGGTGTGACCCAAAATCAAAAAGCAAACAAGATGGCACACAAATGGCAGAGTGATTTTTTAATTTATGTATTGACCTGGCCTGAGGCTCTTGATGTTCCTGGAGTGAGCGGATGCCCTTGGGCGATACTAGCACGCGACAGGGCAAAATGGAGATGTTACTAGATCAATGAGCAACAGGAAGACAAGTGATTCAAGATGTACTTATTTATTTATTTTGCCAGGAGAGGGTTAGGTGGGCAGGGGGTTTGGCCACACCCAGCGGTTCAAAGGGCTACTCCCGCTCTGTGCTCAGGGACCGCCAAGGGTCATTCAGGGGACCACATGCAGTGACAGGGACCCGCAAGACAAGCACCTTACCCACTACACTCTCTCTCTGGCCCCACCATTACAATGGTGGAATTGTAATTTGATTTGTCTTTTAATTTGGGGTGACACCCACCTATGCCCAAGGGTTACTCCTGACTCTGAGCTCAGATATCCCTCCTGGCGGTGCGTCCTGGGAATCCACACCCAGCACCCTCCCACTGTGTTAGCTCTCCAGCCCTAACGGTGGGACATGGAGGTGTCTCCTGGTACCCTGACAGCGCCCTTCTTCATTATCCTGGTGATTATAAATAACGCTGCAGTGAACGTGGGGCGGGGAGGGCCTCTTTTTCAGGTCAGTGTTTTCATTTTTTCAGGACCCAGAAGTGAAATAGCTCCTCGCGGGTGGCATGGGTTTCGCTGTTTTCAGTTTTAGGGATGGTTTCCCCCTTCCTTGCAGCCTGTCCTCGGAGTCCTCAGAGGTGGTTGTTTCATTGGTGCAGGGGCGCCCGTGATGGTCTAACCCCTGCCCAGGGCCCGGCTCCCACAGCTGACCCAGGTGCCTACATTTGCATTTCCCCTGGGATGGCCCAGCGCCCTCCCTGACACCTGCTTTGCTCAGAAACTCGCCAGCTCGCCTCGGCCTGTTTTTTGACCAGACTGTTTCTGATGCAGGGGTTCTTTCTATGTTGGGGTGCAGCAGCTAAGGCTGGGGAACGGAGGTCTGCTTGGCTGTGCTCGTTTTGCTTCATTTGGGCTTACACCTGGTGTGCACGGGCTGACTCCTTGCTCTGTGCTCCTGGTCCTTCCCGAAGACCCACACGCAGTCTGAGTACTGAACGACACTTTACGCCTGTATTATATTTTCTGAGTTTTTTGGGGGGTTGTTTTTGTTTACTGGGGGACCACACCTGGCTGTGTTCAGGGCTTAATCCCTGCTTTGCATGCAGGGATCATTCCTGATGAGACTTGGGGGACAGGATGGTGCCAGAATGGAATCTGGGTTGGCTGTGTGCAGGCAAGCCCCTGCCCGCTGCCCATGGCTCCAGCCCTGCCCGCTGCCCATGGCTCCAGCCCTGCCTGCTGTCCACTGTCCATGGCTCCAGCCCTGCCCATTGTCCACAGTTCCAGCCCTGCCCACTGTCCATGGCTCCAGCCCTGCCCGCTGCCCATGGCTCCAGTCCTGCCTGCTGCCCATGGCTCCAGCCCTGCCTGCTGTCCACTGTCCAAGGCTCCAGCCCTGTCCACTGTCCAAGGCTCCAGCCCTGCCCACTGTCCATGACTCCAGTCCTGCCCGCTGCCCATGGCTCCAGCCCTGCCTGCTGCCCATGGCTCCAGCCCTGCCCACTGTCCATGGCTCCAGCTCTTAACCACTGTCTATGGCTCCAGCCCTGCCTACTGTCCATGGCTCCAGCTCTTAACCACTGTCCATGGCTCCAGTCCTGCCCACTGTCCATGGCTCCAGCCCTGCCTACTGTCCATGGCTCCAGTCCTGCCCGCTGTCCATGGCTCCGCCCCTGCTGCTGTCTTTGGACTCAGCCATCTGAGGAAACGCCCTTGTCCTCTGTGGCTGGGAAGGTCTGCGGCAGCCCTGACCCTGCTTGCGGCTCTGGGGAGACCATGTTCCTAACACGGGCCAGGCCTCCGGCAACCAACTGCTTCTGCTTAATCTTTATTTTTTAATTATTAAAAAAAATTAAATTTTTTGCATTTTGGGGCCCCAACTGGCAGTACTCAGAACTTACTCCTGCTCTGCACTCAGGACTAACTTCTGGCGGCTCTCAGGTTACCCTACGGGTGCTAGTGGTGGAAGCTGGGTGAGAAGCATGTAAGCTGAGCGCCTTACCCACTGCACTATTGCTCCGGCCACATGTGTTCTTTATTCATTTATTTTTTATTATACCACCGTGAGATATCAGTTACAAAAGTGTTCATATTTGGGTTTCAGTCATATAGTGTTTCAGAACCCATCCGTCCACCAGTGCCCATTTCCCTCCACCAATGTCCCAGGAGTGGGGGGGGGGGGGTCGTCTGGATTGTTGCGAGGCTCTGCTGGGGTGGCAGGCCAGGGCTAGAACCCACCATCCCTCCCGGGCGCCTCGTGAGCAGCTGGGCACAAGAAGAGCAAGTAGCAGCTCTGCCCATGTCTGTAAGTCTCTGGTTCAGCATACCTGGGCCGGATTGAAAAAAAAAAAAAACAACTGCTGCAGGGTGGGGAGTCAATGATCTGGGCTGTGATAGGCTCGTCTGCTGCTGGGTGGAGTTCTGACGAGAGGGAAGTCTGATGTGGAAGATGGAGTAAGGAGCAGTTTTTTTTTTTAATCCGCCCAAGTATGCTAATCCAGAGACTTACAGATATGGGGCAGAGCTGCTACTTGCTCTCCCTGTGCCCAGTCACTCACGAGGCACCTGGGAGGGATGGCAAGTTCTAGCCCTGGCCTGCCACCCCAGCAGGGCCTCACAACAAGCCAGACGACCCCCTCACTCCATGAGGGCTGCCATCTTCCACATTGGATTTACCTCTCGTCAGAACTCCACCCAGCAGCAGACGAGCCTATCATAGCCCGGCTTGCGCTGCCGCTTGTGGCTACGTGGTTCATCAATATATACTGTATTTAGAGGTGACTACAAGAGTATGCCACCCTCATGGCAAGCCTGGCAAGCTGCCCGTGTCATATTTGATATGCCAATACCAGTAACAATTATATTAGGTTATTCCCATGATCTAATATAATTGTCTGAGGCTCTTTATGTTCCTGGAGCAAGCAGATGCCCTTGGGCTCTACTAGCATGAGACAGGACATATGGAGATATTACTGGTGCCTGCTCTAGCAAATAGATGAAGAACGGGAAGATAGTGAATGTCCCAAGATTTCCCCCTCCCCATCCTGCATCGATGGCAGGCAATTTTCACTTCTCTCTCTCTCACTGAGGCTGTGTTCTTTTATTTTTATTTTTTTATTTTTATTTATCTATTTATTTATTTTTTTCTTTTGCTTTTTTGGGTTATACCCAGCGATGCTCAAGGGTTACTCCTGGCTCTGCACTCAGAAGTTACTTTTGGCGATGTTCAGGGGACCATATGGGATGCCAGGGGATTGAACCCCGGTTGGCTGCTGAAAGCCAAACACCCTCCATGCTGTACTATCTCTCCAGCTACCAGCCACATCTTTTATTTATTTATTTATTTATTTATTTTTTTTTAAAAATTAATATTTTATTATACCACCATGAGATGTACAATTACAAAGATGTTCATGTTTGGGGGTTTCGGTCACACAGTGTTCCAGCACCTGCCCTCCACCAGTGCCCATTTTCCACCCCCAATGTCCCCGATTCCCTCCCTTCTCCCATAGCCTGCCTGTATGGCAGGTTCTTTGTCTCTCCTCTCTCTCTCTCTCTCTCTCTCTCTCTCTCTCTCTCTTCCTTCTCTTACATTGTGGATTGTAATACATACACTTAGAGGTTATCATGTGCAACAGCCACATTCTTTTACAAAAAAAATGGAGGGTGGCCGGAGTGATAGCACAGAGGAGAGGGCATTTGCCTTGCACAGGGCGAAGTGGATTCCGTTCCCAGCATCCCATATGGTCTCTCGAGAACTGCCAGGAGTAATCCTGAGCATAGCCGGAGGTGGCCCCAAAACAAAACAAATAGTAATAAAATAATTTTGGGCCGCACCCAGCTGTGACTGGCTTTCCTTGGGTGCTGCCATGCAGTGCTGACTTGAACCCAGGCTTCCCACATATAAGCCCTTTGAGCTTCTTCCCAGCCCAAACATCAGACATAGCTTCTGAGAGCTGGTGCCTCTGAGTAAGCATTTCCTTGCACCTGGAATGTCTGGGCCGAGATAACCATCACCAAGTTCAAAGGCGCGTCTGTCTGGTCCCACCAGGACTCTGGGAATTACCATATGTGGGTCAAAAGACAAACACTTTCGGCTCTGTGACTCCAAATGTAAAACTTGCTCCTCAGACAACAGCCAACTGGTTAAAATGGTATAGAGACCTGAGATGGTGAGGCCAGAGCGGTAGAAGGGCGGGGGGTTGCCTTAACACGGAAAACCAGGGTCCCATTCCAGACACTCCTTATTCCCATTCCAGACACCCGACCTCTCCAAGAATGAACCCTCAAGTGCAGAAACTCCTGAGCACTACTGGGTGCGGCCCCAAAACAGAAACAACCAGGGAAAAAAGCTTTGAATTCCAATTTGGGAGAGGCTGAACCTCAGTCAGGCAGAGTGTTTGTGAGGTTAAGACTTGGCATAAATCACTCCATTTGGGGCCGGTTTTTTCTCTCTTTGGTGCCAGGATGGGATTCAGAGCTCTTCCAAGCAGGTCAGGCGCCCACAGGCCTTGCCCACCCACCCGCTGCTCCTGGACTTTTATTTCCCAGCACCACCTAGAAGTCCCCGTGACACAATCCAACTTAGATTTCTCAGTCTCTTTGCTTGCCTTGTGAGGCCCGTAAAAGACTCCTACAACTCCACCAAGACACATGACCCAGTTAAAAGCCGGGCGAGAGGCCAGGGAGCGTGCTCAAAGAGCAAGTGCATGCTTTGGGTCTCAGCCCCAAGTACTGTGTGATCTCCAGAGAAACGAGAAAAGCACCTGGAGCAGCCCCTGAACTCTGCAAACAAACAAAACACTTGAATGAATTGTCTCCTCGGGAAGCGAGGGGGAGGGGGGGAGAGTCCAGGCTAGAGCTCCCGCCTGTGCCTAGACACTGAGCGATGTCTGCAGCCTAAGGCCCAGAGTTTGATCCCTGGACCCACCCACATGCCTGAGTGCAATCCCAACAACTCTACTTTCTGGACCCCCAGCATCAAAGGGTACAGTCTCAGCAACCTAGTCTAAGCCTGTATCGCCAGGGCCATGGCAGAAACAAGGAGTAGGGAAGATGGACGTTAAAATATATAAAAATATGGGGTTGAGGGGCCGGAGCGATAGCACAGTGGGTAGAGCGTTTGCCTTGCATGCAGCTGACCTGGGTTCGATTCCGACATTGTATATGGTCCCCCAGCACCGCAGGGGTAATTCCTGAGTGCAGAGCCAGGAGTAACCCCCTAAGCATTGCCGGGTGTGGCCCAAAAAAGCAAAAAAAAAAAAAAAAAAACCCCACCAAAATATGGCGTTGCAACCATAGTATAGTGGCTTTGCATACCCAACTTGGATTCAATCCCCAGATCCCATATGGCCCTCAAGCACCACCAGGAGTGATTCCTGAGTCCAGAGTCAGGAGTAACCCTGAACACTATCACTACAAAACAACAAAAATAATTAAAAATTTTTAAATAAAAGAAAATAAAATGTTAGGGCAAGAGAGATAGCACAGTAGGGAAGGCACTTGCCTTGCATAAGTTCAAGACAGGTTTGATCCCCAACATCACATATAGACACTGAGCACCACCAGGAGTAACCCTGAGAACCACCAGGTGTGGCCTCAAAACAAAAATAAAGAATCGTGGTTATTCAATTAAAAAATTGGGGGGGGGGGTGGACGGAGTGATAGTATAATAGGTAAGGCATTTGCCTTGCACATGGCCAACCTGGGTTTGATTCCAGGCATCCCCTACGGTCCCCTGAGCATTGCCTGGAGTAAATCCTGAGTGCAGAGCCAGAAATAACCCATGAGCATTGCAAAAAGAAATTAGGAATAAAAAGACCAACTTCTTTTCTAGGGACCAGAGCAATAGTATAGTGGGGAGGGTGTTTGCCTTGCACGCAACTGACCCGGGTTAGATTCCCTGGGATCCCATATGGCTCCCCCAAGCACAGTCAGGAGTAAATCCTGAATGCAGAGCCAAGAGTAACCCCTGAGCATAGCTGGGTGTGACCCCAAATGCCAATATATATATATATTTTTTTTTCTAAGTAAAAATAAAGAACCTGGGGCCTGAGCGATAGTCCAGAGGGTAGGGCGTTTGCCTTGCCTGTGGCCGACCTGGGTTCGATCCCGGCGCCCCATATGGTACCTTGAGCACCGCCAGAAGTAATTCCTGAATGCAGAGCCAGGAGTAACCCCTGAGCATTGCCAGGTGTGACCCAAAAAGCAAAAAATGAATGAATGAATGGATGAATAAATAAATAAATAGATAGATAAATAAAATTTTAAAAAAAGAATCAGGGCTGAAGCAATAGTACAGTGGGAAGGCATTTTCCTTGCATGTTACTGACCCAGGTTTAATCCCGGACATCCCATATGATCCCTGAGCACCTCCAGGAGCAATTCCGGAGTGCAGCGCCAGGGAGCAATCTATAACCTGCCTCTGGCACTGTTGGCCATGATCCAGAGACACACATGCGGCAGAGTTGCTGCTGGCTCTCCCCATGTTAGGCTGATGGGGCGTCCTGGAGGGGGCAGGTTCTGGTTCCTGCCTGCTGCCCCAACAGAGCCCCAAAAAGTCAGAAAAATCTCATGTGCCACCTTCAGCCATCTTCCAGGTCCAGACTCCACAGCCTGTCAGAGCCCCACTCAAGAGAAAAGCCGATTTCAAGTCCAGGTACATGAGCTGTGGCCACTAAACTCATCAGACTTCTGTGGAGCTGGAGCTGGGGTCTCTTCCGCCACCTCAGTCGCCTCCCGAAGGCCCAGTGGGCTGTCCTATGACCTGCCGCTGGTGCTGTCGGCCATGATCCAGAGACACACACATAACAGAGCTTCTGCCGGCTCTTCCGTGGCGTGCGGTCACTTTGTGGCCGCAAATATCTCAAGCCAGTTATACTGATGTACTAGGTATCACACCACATTTTATAGAATTAAATATGGGGCACACAATCACAAGGGGGTGTGGTCACAATGTCTGGTCTGTTGGACTATATTGATAATTTCCTATACAGTGGGCTCAAATGGCACAGTGGAGATTTAATCTCCACTGACTTTCTTCTAAGAATATATTCTTCGACCACTCTTAGAGAATCAGCTCCAACAAGCAATATAGAATAGGTTATTCAGGCCGGAGCGATAGCCCAGTGGGTAGGGTGTTTGCCTTTGCACGCGCCGGCCTGTGCCCGCCTGGGTTCGATCCCTGGCATCCCATATGGTCCCCCGAGCACCGCCAGGAGTAATTCCTGAGTGCAGAGCCAGGAGAAACCCCTGGGCATTTCCCGGGTGTGACCCAAAAAGAAAAAAAAAAAAAAAGAATAGGTTATTCAGTGTATGCTTAGGACAGGCTCAAACAGAGGTGGAGGAAAATTTGAAATAAATGTTGTGCGTGGGTGCAGTGGTGGTGGGTTTGGGGTTGACTAGCAGAAACCCACCACGCTTCTAGAAACTCAGAAAGTTAATGCAAGAGCATAAATTGACCAGATTCGCACATAACAATCCAGAAAGAAAAAAAAGTCATGACTTTATCAATACCATTCCTATATATGGGCTAATAGTCAGTATAATTAGGGAGCAGACACGGGGATGGGGGTGGGTGGGAATTGAGGGTCTTTGGTGGTGGTGGGGGCACACTGGTGGTGGGATTGGTGTTGAATGATGAATCTAAGAATTGTATTGTGAAAAACTTGATACTTGTAAATCAAGGTGTTTAAATAAAACCAAAGTTTTCCCCTTTTAGGTTCTTGAATCACACCTGTGTAGGGCTCCTGCCGCTGCACTCTGGGGGTCACTCCCAGGCTAGGGGACAGAGCAGGTGAGCTCTGCTTGAGGCCCTCCCGCCTGAGGATGGCAGTTGCTCCCCCACACATGCCCTCTCCAGAAGGCCAGGGCTCACCTCTTCGTCTCCCTGCTGACAGTGCTGGCCAGGGCTCTCTGTCTCACAGTCCCTGCCTCTGCCCATCGCTGACCCAGGAAGGGGACGTGTGAGGGAGGGACCCAGTAGAGACCAGGCAAACCCAGGGAGAACTGACCCTGTCTCCTGGGGCAAAGGGCAACGCAGCTACCTTCAGAGGCTCCCAGCAGGCGCAGCTCTGTAACCGCCTCCCTGGCCCGTGGACGTTCAGGACAAGTGTGATGACATTTAGGGGATTTGAGGTGTTAGGTCAGCCTAGAAGCCCCCTGGCAGACAACAGCTGCCCACCGTGATCCAAGGGAACTTGGGGACTGGTAGAGGGATTGGGGATAGGAGGGGCCCCTGGGGCTGGGGTCCCCACACACAGACCTTTGGCCCTTCGCAGGGGGTCCACACCTGCGATGCTCAAGGGTCACTCCGGCGGTGCTGGGGACCATGTGGGATGCTGGGGGTGAGCCGTGTCTGCGCCCTCCCCGCTGTGCTACGACTTGCTGCCATGCCCTTGTGTTTGTTCCCTTTCCTTCCAGAGACATCTGATTAGAACCTGGAAAACTGAACCATCCTATAATCAGGTGCCAGACTTGGCAGAAAAAAGAAAAAGAAAAAGAAACCCACATGAAATAAGTAGGCAGTGAGCGGCATGTGAATTTCAGATAACAACCCCCTTCCCTGGAGGCTGGGCGCAGTGTGGACAGGTGGTCACCTCCCCTGGCAGCGCTCATGCAGCGGGCTACGTGTACCGGTCACCTCCCTCGCGCGGCGCATGAGGAGGTATTCAGGGAATTGGGGCCTTATGCTGGCCGGGCAGGTGCCTTTTGCCAGTGAGTCCTCAGGCCTTCAGGCACAGTGCAGGGGAGGGCGCTTGCCTTGCATCTGCCCAACCCAGCCTCGGTCCCTGGCACCCCATATGGTCCCCAAAGCCCACTAGGAGTGACCCTGAGTGCAAAGCCAGGAGTAATAGTGTAGTCCAAAACCAAAAAACAAACAAAAGCAGGGGCAGAGAGACAGATCGGTGAGGAAGGTGCTTGCTTTGCACCAGGCAGACCTGGATGCTTCCTCAGAAGCCCCTGTAGACCCTGAGCACTGCCAGGAGTGATCCTTGAGTGCAGAGCCCCAAAGGCAAACACAAAAACAAAGTCCCCCAAAATAAATAAAAATAAAACAGTAATCCCTTTCGTCTCAGTGTGTTTCATTCAGGATAGCACTTTTCTTCCAAAAGGAAAAAAAAATAAAATGAGTGACTTATCTGAAATGCTCACCAGAGTTTCCTGAATTTCCCTGGCAGTGACCACAGGGGTCCTGACCGGGCTGCTGTTGAACTGGGGAGTGCGGGCAAGGGCCCAGGGGTCCAGTTAGACGGGTCCCCTTCTGGTACCCTCTCACTTACCATTCCTGCCAGGAACTATCCCAAAGGCTCTGTGCATGCATGTGTGTGTGTGTGTGTGTGTGTGTGTGTGTGTGTGCGTGTGTGTGTACATATATGTGTGCACGCTGCATGTGCTCAGTGTGTTTGCTCAGTGTGTGTGCACATATGTATGCCTGTCTGTGTGTGTGCGAGCATGGGTGTGTTCGTTTGTGTTGGAGGATGCCCAGACCACCTGATTTCTGTGGCTGTCAGCCACAGGAAGTGTGTCGAGGAAGTTTCTGGAGGACAAGAGGGTGGGTAGCCCTGGCTGCAGGAAATGGGAACTGACCAGTCCTGGGGGAGGAGCGGGCCGGGCCAGGTTCTCTGTGTCCCCCCTTCCCCAAGCCTGGCAGCGCACAGGGCACCAAGCTCAGCTCCACTGCTGAGAGAGAAGGTCACGTGTGTGGCCTGCAGCTGGGACTGAGCCAGACCGGACCCCAGCTGCAAGCCCAGAGCAGACAGGGAAACTGAGGCCTACTCCCTATGTGGAGTCCACAGCCAGTGCTCGCAGCCCCAATCATGCTTGGCTCAAGGTTGGGGCCAGGGCCAAGCGATAGGACAGCGGGGAGGGTGTACAGCCTGGCACGTGGCTACCGGGGTTCGATCCCTGGCTTCCCACATGGTCCCCGGGAGCCCCGCCAGGAGTAGTTCCTGAGTGCAGAGCAGGGGTATGAAACCCCCCTTGGAGTCACTGCCCATTGCTCTGGACCCCTCTTCTCTGTCCCAGTCCCTTGGGGCCTCCTGTCTCCAGTGTGGACTCAGCGTATTAGCTTCATGCCTGCTTGAGAGGGACCCCACACCCCAGCCCACCCAGGCGCTGTGAAGAGCTGAAGCTGGGGTGTGGCTTTCAGGAATCTCCTCTGGTCCCCGCCTCCCCACACACGCACCCCCACACACCACACAGAACATGGCAGGCCCAGGCCCGCTTATTGGAATCCCAGCTTCCGGAGGTAACAGACATTCTGGAACAAGGTGCATCCCTTTCCTCCCTCCTGCTCTTTGTAGAAGACTTGGCCGTTGTGGTGTGTTAAGTCAAGGTCAGCAAATGTTTGCCACAACAAGAGGAAACTGCCCCGCGAGCATCTCCCTCACCAGCTCCGGCGTCTCTCCTCACCAGCTCCGGCATCTCGCCTCACCAGCACTGGCACTGAAGCCCCGTGACTTGTTAGATTAGTGTGTTTTTGGTGTTTTAACTTCTATTATTATTATTATTATTATTATTATTATTATTATTATTATTATTATTCACTGTATCACTGTATCACTGTCTTCCCGTTCATCATCGATGTGCTCGAGCGGGCACCAGTAACATCTCCATATGACCTGTCTCATGCAAGTAGAGCCCAAGGGCACCTGCTTGCTCCAGGAACTATAAAGAGCCTCAAACCATTCCATCAGGTCATGGGAATGAGGTCTATAATTGTTACTGGTATCTGGCATATCAAACACGACACAGGTAGCTTGCCAGGCTTTGCCGTACTGGGTAGCATATTCTTGTAGTCATCTCAAAAAATATTATAATAATATATCTAGGTTGAGAAGTCAACATGATGAACGACCTAAAACCTGAGCTCGCAGGGAGGAAGAGAGCCGCATGGAATGCCTTCAGAAGCATCGAAGAAATAGCTAAAAGGACAAAGAACCTCTGGCTCCAGGCACATCTCTTCGACTCCACCGTTCTCCCTGCATTAACATATGCCTCAGAGACCTGGGCCCTATGAAAGCAGGAAAAGAATGCTATTCAGGTCTCCCAGAGAGGAATCGAAAGAGCTATGCTTGGAATATCATGCCTCACTCAAGTGAGAGAAGGAATCCGGAGCTCGGACCTCTGTCGCTATTCCAGAATCAGGGATGCTGTCTCGTTTGTCAAGACATCGAAAATCAGATGAGGGAACTCTGCTCTCCCTAGCTCAGCTGACCATGAGGCCCCCCCAGGTGGACAGATGGGTTTTGGGAGTTGGTCCATCTCCTCTAGGGGGAAGTTCCAGAAGCAGTTGGATGAGACTCGCCCACATTAGCCACCATTTTCTCTGTCCGAACTCTGCATCACATCAGAGCCCGCCCAGGAGGGATGCTGACCTCAAGACCAGATTAACAGAGCAAAACGAGGGGCCGGAGCGATAGCCCAGTGGGTAGGGCGTTTGCCTTGCATGCGGCCGCCCATGCCAGCCGGGTTCGATCCCCGGCATCCCATATGGTCCCCGAGCACCGCCAGGAGTAATTCCTGAGTGCAGAGCCAGGAGTAACCCCTGAGCGTCCCCGGGTGTGACCCAAAAAAAAAAAAAAAAGCTAAAAACAGAGCAAAGCGAGTTCGAGCCCAGGTAGGCAGCTCCAAGAAGCGGGAATCACCGGGATTCGTCAGATAGAGCTGGGGTCGCCCCTTCCCCTCTCCATTTTATCTGAGCCTGGTAGCCCCACCCAGGAGCTGCCCTGGGGTGACCAGCCATAGCACGCAGAGCCTCACACGCAGCTGGGGAACTGGAACTCGGCTCTCCCTTAGCTCATCTGACCATGAGGCCCCCCAAGAGGACAGATGGGTTTTGGGAGTGGGCCCATCACCTCTGGGGGGTCCTGGAAGCAGCCAGATGAGACTTGCCCACCACATTAGCCACCATTTTCGCTGTCCGGATGCTGACCATGAGGCCCCTAAGTTGCGCAGCCGCTTATGACCGTGCGGTCCATCAAACTAGTGGAAACAGTTATGTCCTTTAATGTACTGCATTCTATGATGTGTAGGAAAGGTAGGCGGGAGGGAGAGAGAGGAGAAAAAGATATACAGAATCTGCCAGGTAGTTGGTGTGCGGGAGGGGGGGAGGGAGGTGGGGACATTGGTTATGGGAGATGGGTTCGGGTGGAGAGATGGGTGTTGGAACACTGTGGAACCAAAACTTCGAGCATGAGCATCTTGCAATTGTATGTCTAAAAGTG
>JAJIBD010015017.1:0-17620 GCA_021461705.1 Cryptotis parvus
GCCAGAGTTACTGTAGTGTCTGTGGACAGGCAGAGAGAGGCACTGCTTTAAGACGGGGCACACCGCTGCTGAGGGGAAGACAGCACCCAGGGCAGGCGATCGGAGCTGGTCTCCTGTTATCCAGAACAAATTTCTCAAAGACAGAAAAATAACGTGGGAGAGAACTCGGGGTCCACAGAAACGGAACACATCCGCTCCCGTGAAAAACCGTGAGATCAGATTCTAATGGGGAAATACAAGCTGGACTACAGTGGGCTACAGCTGTGGGGAGGGGCGCCACAAAGTCCCCCGAGGGCTGGCACCCCAACACATCCAGAACGTGCACTTGGTTTCACGAATGTGCATCTGATAAAATCAGAGCCACCAAGACGGTCACATGCCTCCCCAATGCCAGGGTAAGTGAGAGGAAGTCTCAGGGGACCACGTGAGTGATTAAACCGGGTCAGCTGCTCAAAGTGCAAATACCTGAAGCCCTGTCCTATCTCTCTGGCCCCAGTTTTCTAGTTTTCAGGGTTTTTATTTATTTATTTTTTGCTTTTTTGGGTCACACCCGCAATGCTCAGAAGTTACTCCTAGCTCTGCACTCAGGGAATTACTCCTGGCGGTGCTCGGGGACGAAATGGGATGCCGGGACTGAACCCGGGCTGGCTGCGTAAGGCAAAAAAAAAGCCTACCTACTGTGCTATCGCCTCCGGTCCGCAGACTCCAGCTTTGGGAACAGACTAGGGTGTCACCACTGGGAAGGGCTAGAACATATGACTTCCTTAAGCTGAGCTGTCCGCATGGTAGCTGAAAGCAGAGCAGCAGGGCCAGAGCTATAGCACGGCAGGGAGGACACTTGCCCGCACTGAGCTGACCTGGGTTCCATCACCAGCATCGAATATGGTCCCTTAGCCCACAAGCAGTGACCCCTGAGTACAGTCAGGAGCCCAGAGGACTGCCGGGTATGGCCCCAAAAACCAAAACCAAAAAGTAGTCAAAGGGAAAAGCCCACACGGGGTCATCAACTTCCACGTCCAACCTCATGGGCAGGACTAGGCAAGACAGTTCAGGGGCTTGTCTCGTCTCCACGGCAACAACCCGTCAACTCCACAGCCCTCCACATGCCCTAAGATCTAGCAATCACATCATCTCTTTCCCTCCTTATTTTACAGGCCTTTGGGTCATACCCAGTGGTGCTCAGGACTTAATCCTGGTTCTGTGTTGATGGATCACTCCTGCTGGGTCTCGGGGACCACACGGTGTCACTCCTGCTGGGTCTCGGGGGACCACACGGGTGTCACTCCTGCGGGGTCTCGGGGACCACACGGGTGCAGAGACCAAGCCCACTGAGCCACACCCTAGGCTTGCACCTTACCTACTTTTTCTTTTCTTTTTGGGTCACACCCGGAAATGCTCAGGGGTTTCTCCTGGCTCTGCACTCAGGAATTACTCCTGGCGGTGCTCGGGGACCATAGGGGATGCGGGGATCGAACCCGGGCCGGCAAATTCCTGGCTCTGTACTCTGGTACTAATCCTAGCTGTGCTTAGGGATCCTATGGGATGCCAGGGATTGAATTCAGGTCAGCATCACTTCTCGGCCTTTTGGGTAAGATCAAGTGAATCCAGGTCAGCCGCGTGCAAGGCAAACGCCCTACCAGCTGTACTATCTCTCCAGTGCAACAATTCCATTCTTAAGAATGGTTGCTACATGTTACTTGCTGCACACATATAAAATCACTTACACGTTAGAGATTATCACCATGGCATTGCTGTTAATAAGATCGGAACAACCTATGGGGCCAGAACGATAGTACAGTGGGTAGAGCGTTTGCCTTGCACTTTAGCCGACCCGGGTTCGATCCACGGCATTCCATGTGGTCCCCCAAGCACCACCAGGAGTAATTCCTGAGCAAAGGGCCAGGAGTAACCCCTGAGCGTTGCTGAGTGTGACCCCCCCAAAAAAAAAATCAGAACACTCTAAACATCAAGTCAATTGGGGACTAGAGTGTTAGCACAGCAGGGAGGGCATTGGCCTTGATAACCTGGGTTTTTTTTTTTTTTTTTTTTTTTTGGGGCACACCACGATGCTCAGGGGTTTCTCCTGGCTCTGCACTCAGGAATTACTCCTGGCGGTGCTCGGGGACCATATGGGGTGCCGGGGATCGAACCTGGGCCGGCACAGGCCGGCCGCGCAAGGCAAACGCCCTACCCGCTGGGCTATCGCTCCGGCCCCGATAACCTGGGTTTGATCTCCAGCATCCCATATGATCCCGAGCACCGCCAGGAGCAATTCCTGAGTGCAGAGCCAGGGAGTAACCCCTGAGCACTGCCGGGTGTGACCCAAAACAAAAACAAAAAAGTCAATTGGTTAATGATACTGCCATGTAAGTAAACACTTTACATGTAAAGGCAGAATGAGGTTCTTTATCCACTTGTATGTATAATTCTCACAATTCAAGTCAGAAAGCAGAGTACTGCTAAGGCACATGCCTCCACAGAACTAAGCCAATACTGGAAAGATCCATGAAAATCATGAGGCTCCGGGTCTCCGGCTGGGAAGGACTGTGGGCTGGGAACAGGAAAAAGAATTTTTACCCCAAATCCTCCTGGCTGGGGTTTTAGACAAACAAGTGGTCTAAAAACAGAAATCTGAACCTGGAGCAATGGCCCAGCGGGTAAAAAATAGAAATTTTAAATAATTTTGACAGCGATGTGCGGGGGATAGTTCAAGGGCTTCGGACACGCCCTGAAGCCAGGAGTCCTGGGACCCCTCAGCACTGCCAGAGCCCGGGAAACACCCCTGGTGCCGCCTGGACACAAACAGACCCCGAGCGTGTTATGCGTTGTAGTTCTCGAGCCTTTCCCAACCAAGCGGACAAACGGCACGCCCGAGCGAGAGGAGAGGCGCGGACATACCGTTACTGATGATGGACTTCTCGATGTCCGCCAGCTCTTCTTTGAAGCTGATGAAGTATTTGTAAAGGGCCCACATGAAAGCCTGGTACGTTCTAAAGGGGGGCGCCGGTCGACTTCTTAGGGCGGGGCCACTGCCAGGTCCCGCTTCTCAGAACTATGGCCCATGACTTCCTCGATGAACTCCTGCAGCCGAAACCCCACCTGGCCATAGGCAGCCATCTGCTCCAGCACTGACCGCAAGCAGCTCTGTGGGGAGGGGACAGCGAGACAGCGGGTCAGGCTCCGAGCAAATCCGCCACGGACCATTATAAACTACACCGAGAGAAGGAAAAATGACTCCCTGGTTTCATATTAGGATGAAACAGCGTAAGCGCTGCTTTCGACAACGTATGGAATGATGGGTTTAGGTTCTTCGGTTTCTTTCTTATAGTTTTTGGGTCACGCTGGCAAATTCTCAAGGCTTACTCCTAAATCTACTCTCAGGAATCACTCCTGGCAGTGCTTGAGAGACCCGACGAGATGCCTGGCCAGGTGCATGCAAGGCCAGTGCCCAGCCGCTATACTCTCGGGCCGCCGTGGTCTAGGAATTTTAAATAGGCATACAAGTAAAGCTACTGTTGGAAAAACAAATTACAGCATTCCAGGGCTGGAGCGACAGCACAGTGGGTTGGGCATTTGCCTTGCATGCGGCTGACCCCGGGTTTGATCCCTGACATCCCAGATGGTCCCCTGAGCACTGTCAGGAGTAACAACCCCTGAGCATTGCTGGGTGTGACCCAAAAAGCAAAAAAAAATTACAGCATTTCCAATACAGAATGACAGCAATATAAAACAGAAAGCAGAAATTAAAATCAACTATAAACATCACAAATAATATTAAAAAAATCTCAACACTTTTAAAGTTGCAAACTTGACTGTCTTAAGGATCTGTTACTATCCAATAACTAATTCTAGTATTTAAAAACGCCATAAAGTTTTAGTACCATAGTTTAAATTCTATTACTTTATGCTAAGTAGAGTAAATACAAGTAACTTATGTGTCAAATGAGTTACTATGATATTGTTCCTCACAGTAACTTTTCCATCTATCAACTGAAATATGAAGAGCTTTTTGACCCCTGACAGTAACCTGAAACAAAACAAATAAGTTTACATTTAAGTCTAGAAAACACTGTAATAAAAAGCCAAAGAAATTTTAGTAAGAGATTCAGAACTGCTGGGATTGGGTGGAAGAGGTAAGACAATAAAATATCAATAAGGGTTGGAGCAATAGCCCAGCGGGAGGGTGTTTGACTTGCATGAGGCTGACCAGGGTTCGATCCCTGGCACCCCACATGGTCCCGCAAGCACCACCAGGAGTAATTCTTAAGTGCAGAGCCAGGAGTAACCCCCTGAACATAGCTGGTGTGACCCAAAAAGCAGAAAAAAAAAGGTATCAATATATTTATTATCACCTTAATGCTTAAAACATTTCAACAGTGTCTTCAAGTTTCCAACAGTATTATCAAAGCACTTTTGCCCTTGTAATGGCCCATAGACCCTCCATTTTTTAATTATTGGGGTCTCAACCAACAGTGCTCAGATGCTGCCCAACAGAGATCCCGGCAGGATTCGGGGCTGTATGTGGCGGTACTGGGGACTGAACCAAGGCTGGGAATGACCCCCAATTCCCGTACTATCTCTCCAGCCCAATCTGACCATTTTTAAGAATGTAATATTATATTCTAAGGCAGAAAGGACAAGAATCTGGAAATCTCAGTATCACTACTGTTCTGCATGCGAACATAATTTCTGTTCTTAAATGTCTGGTTGTTAGGAACAGGACAACTCTCTCTGATTTGCACGACAAAGAGAAAACAAAATGCCAGAACGACAGCACAGCGGGGATGGTGTTTGCATTGCACATGGCCAACCTGGTTCAATCCCCAGGATCCCATAAGGTCCCCTGGGCACCACCAGGAGCAATTCCTGAGTGTAGAGACAGGAGGAACCCTTGAGCATCGCCAGGTGTGACCCAAAACACATTATGAGATCTTACCAGAGGGTTTCACGAATAACCTGAGTCTCAGTAACCACGATCTTGTCTCCTGGGATATACAGTGGGTCACTGCTGTACAAGTGTTGGTCCCTGTTAAACGACAAGTGAAAGGCAGTGAAAAGGTCTCTAAGTAAACATAAGTCTCAGAAAATACATGCAATTTCATCCCACCAGTAACAAGCATTCTAACATACTGACCAGTCATCAATAAGCAACTGCAATGCACTAATTTAGGTATTTTCCTGTTTCATTTTCACACATTGGCTAAACGAGGGGTCAGAGCGACAGCACAGCGGGAGGGCGTTTGCCTTGCTCACAGCAGAACTGGGTTTGATCCCGGCATCCCATATGCTCCCCAAGCACCACCAGGAGTAATTCCTGAGAACAGAGGCAGGAGTAACCCCTAAACAATTCTGGGTGTGACTCAAAGAGCCAAAAAGGGGAAAGAAATAAATTGCTCTTTGAGCAATGAGATTATTGTAGCAAAACTGATGAGGCAGGCACATGTTTAAACCTATGTACTGCCAATTTTGGGGATAAAAACAGTTACTGCAAAGGCTCGAGCAACAGTACAGCAGGTAGGTGCTGGCCGCTCACACAGCCAACCCAGGTTCAATCCCCAGCACCACATAGGGTCTCCTGAGTCTTACTAGGATTCCTTTTGATTTTTTTTGGTTTTTTTTGGTTGTTTTTTTTTGTTTTTGTTTTTGGGTCACACCCGGCGATGCTCAGGGGTTAATCCTGGCTCTGCACTCAGGAATTACTCCTGGCGTTGCCCGGGGACCATATGGGATGCCGGGATCGAACCCGGGCAGCATGGGCCAACCCGGGCAGCATGGGCCGGCCGCGTGCAAGGAAAACACCCTACCCGCTGGGCTATCACCCGGCCCCTTGTTTTTTTGTTTTTTGGGGTCACACCCGGCGATGCTCAGGGGTTTCTCCTGGCTCTGCACTCAGCAATTACTCCTGGTGATGCTCGGGGACCATATGGGATGCCGAGGATCAAACTCAGGTCTGATGGCTTACAAGGCAAACGCCCTCCCCACTGGACTATTACCCGGTCCCACTAGGAGGGATTCCTGAGTGCAGTCAGGAATAAGCCCTTAGTTAGCTGGGGGTGGGCCAACCCCCATCCCCAAAACAAAAACAACTGAACTGCAGTAATTAACACCAAAACAGATATCAAGTAAGTGAATTTTATCATCATTAATTATTTAGGAAAAGATATTCTAATGGCAATCTCATTAAGAAATCAACCAGGTGGGGCCGGAGCGATAGCCAGCAGTAGGGCATTTGCCTTACATGCAGCCAACCCAGGTTCTATCCCTGGCATCCCATATGGTCCCCCCGAGCACTGCTAGGAGTAATTCCTGAGTGCAGAACCAGAGTAACCCCTGAGCATCGCTGGGTGTGACCCAAAAAAAAAAAAAATCAACCAGGTGGGGGGCTGGAGATAGCCCAGCAGGTAGGGCGTTTGCCTTCCACGTGGTCGGCCCATGCAGGCCCGGGTTCCATCTCCGGCATCCCATACGGTCCTCTGAGCACCGCCAGGAGTAATTCCTGAGTGCAGAGCCAGGAGAAACCCCTGAGCATTGACGGGTGTGACCCAAAAAAAGAAAAAAGAAAGAAATCAAACAGCTGTTCACGGAAGGAGCACAAAGGACAGAGTCCAGCCGGCACACAGATGACACTGACTTTGGTCCCCAGCAACTCGAATACTTCCAGGGGTTGCTCTGGTGGTGCCTGGCTCCACAGGTGCCAAGCAGCTCCTCGTGGCGGGGAGCAATGAAGTCACAGGCCCACTGGGTCAAGGACTGCCAGAAGCTGTCCCAGGCGACCCACGGCACAGTGAGAACCGTCCCAGCAGAGCTTAAAACACATGCCTACATGTCAGGGCGTCCCTTGAATTGTATCTCGCAAACGAAACTAGACAGTAAGCATCGAGGAGTTCCCGCCCACTCTCTTACAGGGCAGCTCCGGCTTCTTACCAGACAGCAGCCAAGTTGGAGTGCAAGTGTGAGCTGTGAGGAGACCCAGGGCGCCGGCCCGTCCAGTACTGGCGGGCCACGTGCTGCTCCAGCCAGCCGCGCGCATCCGCCCCATCTGCTCGAAAACGGAGACTGGTTATAAGACGAAAAAAAAATAAGACTTGACCAACTTGCCTGCTTTATTTTTTCCTTTTTGGGTCACAGCCGGCGATGCTCAGGGGCTACTCCTGGCTCTGCACTCAGGAATCACTCCTGGTGGTGCTCGGGGGACCATACGGGATGCCAGGGACCAAACCCTGGTCGGCCGCGTGCAAGGCAAACGCCCTCCCCGCTGTGCTGTCACAGCCTCTCGCCTCAGAACTGACTTGACTCCACTCTAGTAGCCTACTGAAAAGGCTCTATAAAAATATAAAAAAGAAAAAATGAGTAGCAACGAAGGGTTTGAGAGGGTGCAGGGTTATCCTGTCCGCACTCCGGGGGTGCCAGGCGCTGACTGCGGCTCCCTAAGCGCTGCCAAAGCCCTGGGCACAGCTGGGGATGGCTCCAAAACAAAGACAGGCTTGCGGCTGGGGCCGCGGTGTGAGGCCTTGCATGAGTGAGGCCCTGGGTTCCACTGCCATCGCAAAACAACAACGGCTGACAATCACGAATATAATCACTTACTTAAGCCGCACACATATTGAGAAATATGAAATTTGCCACTGGGTATAAAATAAAAATAAATAATAAAATAACCCCCCATAAAAGCACACTGTCAGAACAGCGCAGTACTATGGTTGGTAGGGGCCTGCCCTGCGCCCAGTCAACCCAGATATGACCCTTTGTACCATACAGTCCCTGAGCCTACTGGCGTTAATCCCCTAGTGGGAGTGCAGAGCCAGGAGTAAACCAGAACATTGCCGGGTGTGGTCCCAAAACAAACGCACTGTATTATATAATTCAACAATCATAAAAATTAAGATTTTTTGGATGTCATATAGCCAAAAGACATATCCAAAGAACTGCCAAGCCATAGGATTGGTGCTCAGCTTTATTTCTTTACTTTTGCTATTTGGTCACACCCAGCACCGCCAAGAGTAATTCCTGAGTGCAGAGCCAGGGGTAACCCTTCGGTGTGACCCCCAAAAAAACATAAAACGCTGTCTTTCTAAAATCTTGTCTAAGGCCATACTACCCTGAACACGCCCGATCTCCTCTAAAGTCTTTTCAAACCATCCGCAGAGCATTATGGAATTAATGTTGAAGCAGAGGCACAATGTGATTTTTGTTGTGTGCTCAGGGGACCTTATGGGATGTTGGGTATTGAACTTGGGTCAGCCACATGCAAGGCAGATACCCTACCCGCTGTACTATCGTTCTGGCCCCGCCAACATTTTCAACGACACAGAAATTATTCTCAAAGAATTACTTCTTCTTTTTTTTTTTTCAAAGAATTACTTCTTCTAGAAAGACCTTCTATTAGAAAGATGCCAGCATCTGAGGCACACACAGAAATGCCAGACTCCAGCACACAGATACACAGACGTGCACAGGCAGATATGAACACACACACACACACACACACACACACACACACACACACACACACACACACACAACCTTTCCAGCTGACCCGAGACCCCAGATTTCTGCTTTGATCTTGCTCTTCTAATGGTGTCCGGTCCACCTGGATCCCAGAGTCCTCTCTGCTCAACGGCTGCTGACCATCTTCGTCTTCGCTTTCTTCAGACCAGTTCTGATTAGGAAAGGAAATACTTGGAGAATATAACCGGAGCTATGCAGCTCTAAAGGCTTATTACATTTCAGAAGAAACATAGTAATAAAATGCGAACTGATTTTTTTTTAAAGTATCCTGAAAGTATCCAATACTGGACTGCTAAGATTCACAGCTTAAGGACAATAGTGTGTTCTGCCAAATACTCTGTCCGGGGCTGCAACAAAACACAAGTGCTGCAGTACACTGTTGCCCAGAGCCTCTGTATCTTGCCTGGAGTTTCGTCCTGCAGGGCACTTGGTAGGTAGGAGGATGGTTTAAACGTGGCAGCCTATCTTTCCGTGTATTCTACGTCAGCGGGTATATTTTCTCATGCTGCCACAATCATCGTGGTAAGACTACCTAGATCTCACCAGTATATTTGCCTGGCCAAGCTGGATCTCTAAGTAATTAGACCAGAGAGAAATGCTGTTTGCCTCCAAGCAAGCACACGTGGCTCTCTAATAAGTCTAAAGGCTAATATACAAAACAACTATGAAGTAAAGATGACTCTTGTGGGGCCGGAGCGATAGCCCAGCAGGTAGGGCGTTTGCCTTGCGCCCGCCGGCCCATGCCGGCCCGGGTTCAATCCCGGCATCCCATATGGTCCCCTGAGCACCGCCAGGAGTAATTCCTGAGTGCAGAGCCAGGAGTAACCCCTGAGCATCGCCGGGTGTGACCCAAAAAAGAAAAAAAAAAGGCCTGGAGAAATATATACCTGGTTATGGAATATCCATTGGTACAGAGGCATGCCTTTGCATTCTGAGATACAGTTCATCTCAGATGCTCCTCCTCCACTCTACCCTGCAGGGGCGCTTCCAAGCAGATCTTGGCTGGGCAGCATTAACATCTCAAAGGGCCTAGGTGAGGTCCTGGGAGAAGTTACCTGAGGGGAATTGACCCCACTGCTTCCTGTTGATATGGGCCGTCTGTGATGCAGGGGTATAAAACTGTAGCCTGCTTTCTTCCTCTCCCTTTGCCTTTTGCCCTTTCGCCTCTCTCCTCTCTCTTTTCCTCCCTCTGGACCTTAACATGTGGTAGCGGCCATCTTGGCCTAGGACTCTGAACCTACACCTGGCCGGGACCAACGGGAAATTAAGTCCGGGGTTTTCCTGTTACTGGATTGTATACCAGAACCCGTGAGAGTAAAGCCTTTTTTTTTTTTTTTTTGGCTCTGCACTCAGGAATTACCACTGGCGGTACTCGGGGACTATATGGGACGCGGGGATCAAACCTGGGTCGGCCGCGAGCAAGGCAAACGCCCTACCGCTGTGCTATCGCCCCGCCCCAAGTAAAGCCTTTTGAAACTGCTGGATTCTGGCGTCTTTCTCCTTCGGCCGAGGCCCCTGGGGCAGAAGGGGATTCCTACACCCTGCTCCGGGGTTTTGTCAGGGCGCCCAGGGTACCCTCGACACACAACAACCTACATGTTCATTTTCTTTTCTTTGACGTGAAGCAAAAATAGTTTATACTGAACAATCCTTAGAGGTGAGGGGCAGAAGGAAAGGAATATGTGTTGAAGAAGCAAGCAGAGAAACAAGCAAGATAACTGTTTAAGGAACACAGGCTAGGAGCAAGCGCTCTTCTGGGAGGGCCCACCTGGCAATGTTCAGGGCTTACTCCTAGGTTTGTGCTCAGGGATCAAAGCGTGGCAGGGCTCAGGGGACGATGCGGGTGGTTGGTGATGGAACCTGAGTTGGCCACGTGCAAGGTTACAGCCCTCCCCACTCGAGTACCCACCTCCCCACACACTCTCTCAGCTAGTGTCTGTAACCAAATTTATCCCCGAGTCCCAGGTGGGGAATCAGGGCCCATGAGTTACACGTTGCTGTGGCAGCCTTCTGGGCCAGTGCCTGCCATGGGCTGGGCAGACACTGAATTTGACACAGCTGCAAGCTCCTACACTGTTCTTACTTTCACCCGAGATGCTCAGGCATCACTCCTGGCTCTGCACTCAGGAATTACTCCTGGCACTGCTCTGGGGACCACATGGGATCCTGGGGACTGAACCCAGGTCGGCGGTGTGCAAGGCAAACGCCTCCCTATTGTACTATCACTCGGCCCCTCTGGGCCCTCCTTTCCGTAGTGAAGAGCTGCCACTTACCGGGCGTGTCCACATCTGGACCAAGGTCGATTTCTTCACCTTCCAGCAAATATTTGCCCCAGTCAAACTCATCTTTCTTTTCTAAAACATAGTAACAGAACAATTTCACAATGCTATTATTAAAGAGTTGCTATTAAGACTATAGGAAAAGAACAGACAAAATTCAAAGGGGACCCAGGAAATGGTGTGTTCAACTCGGAAATACTCAGTAAGTTTTCTTAGTTCGGGGGCCACACCCAGCAATGCTTAGGGCTCACTCCTGCTCTGCCCTCAGGAATCACTCCTGGCGGGCCAGGGGACCAGAGGGGGCGCTAGAGATTGCACTCGAGCCAGCAACATACAGGCAAACATCCTACCCTGCACCATCTCTCCAGCCCCATGAAATAATTACCTAAGTCAAAATTTTCACTTTCTCTTCATAAGTGGTTTCTCCATACATAATAGTTTAAAATAAATATTCTCAAGTACATCAAAAGCAACAGTACTTTCATTTCATAGCTTTAAAACTTTTTATAAAATCTCAATGCCAAGAAATCTCTCTTTTATGTACCATGGGCTATAAAGCATTTGGTAACATACCCACTTCTTTCTCTCTCGGAGTTTCCACATAGTTGCTGTTGGAAGGAGAATCGGACAGACACAGAAGGAGGGACAGTATGGAATAGTGCGCATCTGTCTTGAAGACAAAAGCGGAGAGGATCAGTTACTGACGCAGACTGAGGTTGCCAGACATTTATTTTCTCGGGGGGGTGAAGACGGTGTGGCGCCCAGGGCTTACTCCTAGCTCTGTGCTCCTCCTCATTTCTGGTGGCGCTGGGATACGAACCAGGGTCGGCTGTGTCCAAGGCAAATGCCTTAACCCCTGTATTATTTCGGAAGCTTCAGCATTTTCTTAGGCATTTGCATTAAAAAATAAATAATCCCATGATATTTATGTTCCTATCTGCCCCTACTTTAAGAAAACATGGTTTATACTTAAATCAAATGATTCTCTAAACATCTCAGTTCCGATGTGTACACACGAAGAATCTGCCAAAATCTATTATCAAAACCATGAGGCTCAGTCAGACAAACCTAAACAGGAGCGGTCACTGCTGAGCTGTCGATGGACTCTGGCTATGCCAGAGAGCTCATGGCCGTACGTGTAAGCTCTGCATGCAGGAAGCCTGGGCACAGAGCCAGGGTCAGCCCCTGAGCACCACAGCGTGTGACCCCAAACCAAACCAAGATAAAGAAAGGAGGGGGCCGGAGCGACAGTGCAGCGGGGAGAGCATTTGCCTTGCATGCAGCCAACCCAGGTACAATCCTCAGCAGCCCATATGGTTCCCGAGCACCACCAGGAGTAATTAATTCCCTGAGTGCAGAGCCAGGAGTAACCCCTAAGCACCACCGGGTATGATGGAGAATGCAAAAAGAAAAAGTCTGAGGAAGCCACAATGCAATGTGAAACTGGAGTAGGGCCTGGCGCCAGCAATGATTACACGTCAGAAGTTGTTATCCAATGCCCAGAAACCACTTGAAAGTTTTAAGATGGGACAGGGGAGGGACAGGCCAGCAGGTAGAGTGCTGGCCTTGCCCCACCTGAGTCAGGTTTGATCCCTAGCATCCCACATGGTCCCGAGTCCTGCCAGGAGTAACCCTGAGCTCAGAGCAAGGAGTCAGCTACGCTCTGAGCACCATCAGGCTCAGCCCAAAGACAAAAATAAAATTCAAGATGGGGCGGAGTGGGGGAGAAGCAACTGCACAGCGGGGAGGACGTTTGCCTTGCAAGCAGCCGACCCGGTTTCATCCTATATGGTTCTCTGAGTACTTCCAGGAGTAATTCCTGACTGCGAAGCCAGGAGTAAGCCCCGAGTATTGCTGGGTGTTACTAAAAAAAGCCAAAAAAAAAAAAAAAAAAAAAAAAAACAACCAATGACTCAATAAAATTCATGATGGTCAAGAATGCTATACTCTGCAGCCACTTCTGATCTCAGGTATAAAGAAGGTGCGCTGGATTTTCGGGCTGGAGCGATAGCCCAGCGGGTAGGGCGTTTGCCTTGCAGGTGGCCAACCTGTGCTGGCCCGGGTTCGATGCCCAGCATCCCATATGGTCTCCCGAGCACCACCCCTGAGCGTCGCCGGGTGGGACCCAAAAAAGAAAAAAAAAAAAAAAGGTGCGCTGGGATGACTGAAAAACAAGGGCCTGTTTCCTCAGGACCGAGGCACTGGGTTCGATGAGAAAACTTACGTCAATTCCAAAAAATTCAGCTTCAATCAATGGACAGCACTAAAACAGGATCTAGCTATAAACAGAAACACTGACAATAATCAAGCAGGCTGGAGCGATAGCCCAGCGAGTAGAGCATCTGCCTTGTATGCGGCCAACCCAGATTTGATCCCTGGCATCCCATATGGTCCCCGAGCACTACCAGGAGTTAAGTCCTGAATGCAGAGTCAGGAGTAACCTCCGAGTATCTCTGGGTATAACCCAAAAAAGAAAAAAGAAAAGGATAATAATGAAGCTGTAAGAGGTAAAATAACCATGAAGAAGTCACGTTAGCAGTCATACCTTTATTTCTTTAACGCTGGGAAGTGCGGCATTTAGAAATTCCTCAGTTAATCTCTTCCAACTAGCAGCTTTGCTTAGATCTGAATGAACAGTGAATTTCTCATAAATTCTAAAACACATAAAAAAAAATCAATTGACAGTTAAAAAGGCTGTATTAAGAAACATGACCTCGAGAGCTAAGGAATATATTTCTCAACACATACACGCACGCCGGCTGACTTACCCTTCTATTATCTTCTCTATTTTGTGACTGTTGACATCTAGGAAACGATGAAATCTGAAAGATAAAACATCACTCATGGGGCCGGATGGACAGTCCAGCAGGGAGGGCATTTGCCTTACACAAAGCCAACCTGGGTTTGATCCCGGCATCCCATGGGGTCCCCTAAGCACTGCCAGGAGTAATTCCTGAGTGCAGAGCCAGGAGAAACTCCGGAGCATCGCCAAACATGACCCAAAAAGTTAAAAATCGTTCCTCTATTTCTCTTCTGCTGTCGCTGAGTTTTCCAGTTTCACGGTCCTCTCCCCACCCACGCCAGGTCACTCTTCCACAGCGAAGCTGACCTCTAGATGGCTCTCGCCCACCACCAGGCAGCCACCACGGCATCACTGCATCAAGCCTGGCAGCTGAGTGTCCTAGGGAAGTCGCTCCCCTGCGGCTGGCCCCTGGCGCCCAGCCCGTCCCTGCTCCCCACACCCCAGGTGTGTATCTGGGGGCTGGGGTAAAGGTTCCTAAGCTGCTTCCGACCCCACTGAAATTGCACCCTTCAGACCAGTAGTCCTGGAGGACGTGGAGCGTCTCAGGACACCCAAGGTCACCCCTGCAATGCTGGGGGCCACCAGGACTATCCCAGACAGTAGGGAGGGGGTCACAGCCCTAATAGCTGTGCTGTCTTCTTGCTCCACAGGCACAGCTACAAGGCCCTCCCTGAGCAATGGCATTTGTTGTTTTTTGTTTGTTTGCTGTTTTGATTCAAACCCCGCCAAGCTCAGGGGTTACTCCTGGCTGTGCACTCTGGAATAACTCCTGGTGGTGCTCAGGGGACCATATGGGATGCCGGGGATGGAACCCAGGTCAGCCGCAGGCCAGGCAAACGCCCTCCCACGGTGCCTCGCTCCAGCCCACCAGAGCAATGGTCTAGAGCCCCAGAGCACCAAGCAACAGGGAAAGTGAAACATGAAGCTGACGTCTCCCATGGGAAACACTCAGCCCCAAAGACGAATCATTTCCCTCTGCGTAGCCTAGGGAAGCAGAAAAGGCCAAGTTCACGTCGCTGGGAAGCTGGGGGCAACGCCTGCACGTGCAAGGGACCGCTGCCTAGCCCTGCCTGCCGCGACATCAGCTTGAAAAAGTCGTTTTTCGGGCCGGAGCAATAGCCCAGCGGGCAGGACGTTTGCCTTGCACGCGGCTGGCCGGTGCCGGCCCGGGTTCGATCCCCGGCATCCCATATGGTCCCCGAGCACCGCCAGGAAGTAATTCCTGAGTGCAGAGCCAGGAGAAACCCCTGAGCAATGCCGGGTGTGACCCAAAAAAGCAAAAAAAAAAAAGAAAGAAAAGTCGTTTTTCGGGAACTCCCAGGACACCGCCACGCGCAGCCGCGAGGTCCGAGTGCACGGCCACGGCTTTGGGAGAAAGAACCGGGTTTACAAAACTTCAGAAGCACGTAGGCGGGTTCCGGTGCCAGGGCCAGTGCCGAGACCCCCACCCCGCGCCCCGATGCGCCCCTAAGGCCCCGCGTCCCCCGCACTCTGCAGCCCAGCGCTGCGCCCGGCCCGGGGTGTCCGTCTCCTCCGTGCCCGCAGCAGCCGGGCGGGGGGGGGCCGGCGGATGCTCCGCGCGGCAGCTACGGGCACGGCCCCGTCCCCCGGGCGCGGCCCCACCCCGGCCCCGAGAGCCTTCGCGGCAGGCCCCGCTCGCACCTGAAGTTGGACCAGGCGAAGTGCACGGCGAGCTGGAAGTTGGGGTCCGCCTCGTCCCGGAGACCCGCCACTCGGCGCACGAGCGCGCGGACGTCGCGCTCCTGCTGCCGTTCCAGGCGGCTCGCGGACGGCCCGGCCAGGGCCATCTTCCCGCGCCCCGTCGGCGCCGGCCTCCGCGAAGACGCGCGCCTCTCGCGAGAGCTGCCGCTTCCGCCACGGCGCGTCCGGGATTCGCGCCTACCTCGCGATAGTTCACCCGGAGTTGGCTCCGGGCTGGTTTTGCTTTTGCGCATCTTTGCACCTGTGTGTCGGAACGCTTGGGGCTGCTAGAGGAAATGCCCGCGGAGCGAGAGGGAGAGAAACGCCAAGGCTGCTAGAGGAAATGCCATACATTTCCATATCATTTCCATATGCATTTCCATATGCATTTACATATCGCTGGAGCCCGTATTACTGGGGGGCGGGGTGGGGGCACCTCCCCGGAAACGGATTCCGGGTACCTGGTGGAAGGGGTGGGGAGTTCTGGGGGGGCCTTTCAGAAGGACTCTGATTTCATTTTTTTTTTTTAGTTGCGGCAGGAAGATGGGAACACTGGTAACATGTCTTTCATTTTGGGGGCGACACACCCAGGGGTTACTCCTGGCCCTGCACTCAGGAATTACTCCTGAGTATGGGATGCTCCCACCATATGGGATGCTGGTGATCAAACTCGGGTCAGCCTCGTGCACTGCAAACGCCTTCCCGCTGGACTATGGCTCCGGCCTTGCTTGATTTTCTTTTCTTTCTTTTTTTTTTTTTTTTTTTTTGCTTTTTTGGGTCACACTCGGCAATGCTCAGGGGTTACTCCTGGCTCTGCACTCAGGAATTACCTCCTGGCGGTGCTCGGGAACCATATGGGATGCCGGGGATCGATCCCGGGGCCAGCACAGGCCGGCGGCGTGCAAGGCAAACGCCTTCCCCGCTGGACTATGGGTCCGGCCTTGCTTGATTTTCTTAAGCGGCTTATGGAGGTCTATCGCCTCTTTACCCCATAGATCTGGAAGCTCCTGAAAATTGCAGGGCACACCTACGGCCAGGAGTAATTCCTGAGAGAAGAGCCAGAGCAATCCCCAAACGTTGCCGGTGTGACCTCCTCCCTAAAAAAATAATCCTGCCAGAGGCCAGAGTGATAATATAGCGGGTAGGACACTTGTGTTTGCCTTGCACACGCCGAACCAGGGTTCAATCCCTCGCTTCCCATATGGTCTCCCCGAGCACTGCCACGAGTAATTCCGAGTGCAGAGCCAGGAGTACTGAGCATCGCTGGGTATATATATTAAAAAAAAAAGAAATTCCCGCCTGTGCCTCTCCCGGGTGTGGCCTCGACTCAGCCTCGCCAGAGGTCATTAGGGTCCCACCCCGAGCGGAGGGTGTTACACTCCAATAAACCTTTCCTGTTTCTTCATTAACTTGCTTGAGGACCCTTAAACCTGTCAGAAACATCAGGGTTTCACTGGGAGTCCAGCTAGCTCTCAAGAGAGACAAGATTTCTGCGCCACAAAGCTGGTCAGAGCACAGAACCCGGAGAGGCCCCCAAACCAAATAGTTAAAGACCCCCCAACTGCACCAAATTTAAGACCTGGCCACTGTCCAGGAATAAGTGGGTGCAAAGTCTTGTGGGAAATGTAGTCCTCTTTCAGCGATGGTGCCAGGAGCACCCGCAGAATCGTGCAGAAATAAAACAGGTGCCAGGGGCCGGAGCGATAGTGCACGCGGCCGACCTGGGTTCCATCCCCATAAGGTCCCCTGGGCACCGCCAGGAGTAATTTCTGAGTGCTGACTCGGGAGTAACCCCTGAGCATCGCCGGGTGTGACCCCAAACAAAAAGGCCCCCAACCCAGGTCCCACTGAATTACGCGCTGACGGACGCACGCGCAGAGGCTTTGGGACGCGCAGTCCCCCTTCTAGTCCGCTCCGACGGGTGCAGGGAACGACGGGAAATGTAGTCTCCACACTGTAGTCCAGCTGTTGCGCTCGTCTTTCGGGTCTTTCTTGGGTTTCTAATCACGCATGTGTAGATCTCCCACACCTCCATTTTCTTCCGAACCCCCCCACCCCCCACGCCTGTGCCCTCGCCCACGTGGACTCTATCCCTAAGGATAGACGCAAACCGCGTCTTGCAGGTGTAGAAGCTCGGGTCTATGCTGGTGCCGGAGCTCGGGTCTGTGGGGTCTAGGAACTCGGGTCTGCGCGAGTTCAGGAGTTGGGGTCTGATTGGTTGATAGGAGCGCCGACTGTGCGGGTGAGCCACTCGGGTCTGTGCTGGTTCAGGATTTGTGTCTGCGCGCGGGGGTATCGGAGCTCGGGTCTGTGCGCTGGTGCAGGAACT
>JAJIBD010015018.1:0-26894 GCA_021461705.1 Cryptotis parvus
CAACGTGGCGCGAGCCCTCAGGAGACCAAATGCTAACGTCCAAGCTTGCTAAACAGTGCAGAGAAGCGATAAAAGCAGACCTCAAAGACAGAAGAGCAGAAATACTGGAAGATGCAGCAGAAGCGGGAAAAGTATTCGCACTGCCCGCCTGTCCTTCGCCAACTATAAGACCAAGATGACTGCCCTCCGACGCCCTGATGGATCTAATCACATCTTCCAGAAAGGCAATGGAGAAGATTATCCCAGGACTTCTACTCAAATCTTTTTTGATAGCCACATCCACCCTGCCCACATACCAAATTCCACAGGATGGATACGTCATTCCCAACGTTCTCCCCCTTCTGAAATAAGACATGCCATCTCATGGTAAAGAAGGGAACAGCACCAGGCCCAGACAAAGTCAGACCCGAACATCTGAAGAATCTGCCATCGGTGCTCATCAATACACTAGCTCGGCTCTTCCGCACGCTACCTGTCCGAATGCAAGGTGCCCTCCCAATGGAAAACCAGCAGGACAGTTCTACTGTTCAAGAAGGGAGACATTCATGACATCGGCAACTATCGCCCCATCTGCCTGTTGTCTGTCATCTACAAGCTGTTTACAAGAGTCATCCTGAACAGGATTAGCAGAACACTAGATGAAGGTCAACCATGCGGAGCAAGCAGGTTTCCCGGGAAAGGATTCAGCACAATCGACCATATCCACACAGTAACCAAGCTCATTGAGGTTTGTAGGGAGTACAAGATGCCGCTCTGTCTCACGTTCATTGATTTACAGAAAGCCTTTGATTCTGTGGAAACTGAAGCAGTCATCGAAGCCCCTAGTCAAACAGGGTGTTCAAACCCAATACATCAAGATCCCTTCGTGAGCTGTATTTGGATTCACCACCAGGATCTCACCATTCTACAAAGAAGTGATCATTGATGTCAAAGAGGGGTTCGACAGGGTGATACCATCTCACCAAAACTCTTCAGTGCCACCCTCGAGAACATCATGAGACAATTAGAATGGGAAGGAATGGGAGTGAAGATAGATGGTCGGCAACTACACCACCTCCGCTTCACTGATGACATCGTTCCTAATAACACCAAACATTAGCCAAAGCGGCACAAATGCTGGCTGACTTTGACCGAGGAATGTGGAAAGGTAGGTCTACAGCTGAATCTGAAGAAAACTATGTTCATGAGAAATGAACTAGTTCCAGAGGCCCCATTCTCTCTCAATGGAACAAACATCTCTGAATGCAGCAGTTATGTGTACCTAGGTCGAGAAGTCAACATGATGAACGACCTAAAACCTGAGCTGCGCAGGAGGGAAGAGAGCGGCATGGAATGCCTTCAAAGGCATCGAAGAAATAGCTAAAAGGACAAAAGAACCTCCGGCTCCGGGCACATCTCTTTGACTCCACCGTTCTCCCTGCATTAACATACGCCTCAGGAGACCTGGGCCCTACGAAAGCAGGATGAGAATGCTATTCGGGTCTCCCAGAGAGGCATCGAAAGAGCTATGCTTGGAATATCACGTCTCACTCAAGTGAGAGAAGGAATCGGAGTTCTGACCTCCGTCGCTATTCCAGAATCAGGGGCGCTGTCTCGTTTGCCAAGGCATCGAAAATCAGATGGGCTGGACATGTAATGCGATTTGGAGACAACCGCTGGACTAGAGCCGTTACCGACTGGATCCCACGGGATGTCAAAAGATCACGTGGCCGCCCACCTACAAGATGGTCAGACTTCCTTGTTAAGACCCTGAAGGAACGGTTTGAGGCTCTTCATATTCCTGAATCAACCAGATGCCATTGGGCTACATTGGCACGTGATAGGGTCCAATGGAAATGTTACTGGCGCCGCTCGAGCAAATCGATGAGTAACGGGATTCAAGTGATCAAGTGATCAAGTGATCCAAGTGCTTTTTTGGGTCACACCCGGCAATGCTCAGGGGTTACTCCTCCTGGCTCTGCACTCAGGAATTACTCCTGGCAGTGCTCAGACCTTATGGGATTCAGGGGACTGAACCGGGTTGGCCATGTGCAAGGCAAACACCCTGCCCGTGCTGCTATGGCTCCTTTTAATCTCTCTTCACTCACTCTCATTCCACCTCACTCCAGGAACCTCTCTCCAGGGATGTCTCTCCAGGAACCTTTCTCTCTCTCCCAGCAGGCTCCTCAGCAGGGCCTCCAGAGATTCTCTCCTGGAGCTTTATATACCTACCCCAAACAGAATCAGAATCCCTGAGTCCTGTTTGTCTTGTTAACAATCTTAACAGTCTTAACTAAAACTACATTAATTACACAAAACCCAACACACTGCTCTAGAGTTATGCATAGTCATGAAAATAAGGAGATAGAGCCACATATTCTAATACGAAAAACATCTCCAAGGCACCAGGGAAGAAGAGGTTCAGTGGAACACGATTTTGATTAGGTGAAAATAAGATGGGCTGTGCCAGTCTCTTTGTGGACATACAGTGTAGGTGAGGTTCCTTGAAGTCAGTAGAAGAGAGACAGGACGGAAGTTGGCTCTTTACTAGGTGCTATTACAAAAAGCTCAAGCAGATTAGTCTCTTAGCCTGTGATGGAAACCCACGCATTCACCCTCTAGAACTAAAACACTTTGTCCTGTTGCGTGATCTAGTATTCTCGATGGTAAGCAAAGGAGATGACATGAGGCGCCACCCTTCTGGAGAGGCGAGCTTGCTTTGTCACACTTCTGGCCCTTACACAATGCCAGCAGGACCTGATGCCACAGACACCCCTAACACTAACCTATGTATTCCCTAACACCCATTTCACTCTAAATTCATCAAATCTCACTTGTTTCCCAAACGTCTCATCATGTCTTTAGAGTGACCCAAGACTCATTTACTCTCAGCCACCCCCATGCCATGTGGATCTTTATGTACAAACAGCACCGGACACACATCACTATAGGTGTGCTCCTTCCCTAAACTTCCAGGTGAAACATTTTTTGGCAAGAACACAGGTGTTCTTGTTAGTGCACCGATCATAATTGCAGGTGGTTTCATTATCAGAGGCCTAGAGACAACAGTCAGACCATATATATAGACATATTACAGTACCCCACTCTCCAGCCCGTAGTCCAGGAGACCGAACACTAGACTCCCAAATTACCAGGACTTGATGCCTCCAGGTTCCCTAATTTTTACCCCAGCCTCCAGCTTAGCAGGACCGCCAGATAAAGAAAATAGGCCCCACTTCTGCCTGCTCAGTTTTCTCACATCAACTGTCTCTACTCAGCAGACTGGAAGTCTTTTCCTCTTGCAGGATTTGGCCCTTTACCCCCAGTTTATCTCAGTGTCTGCCAGTTGCTAGTGATGGCAGCTGACTGTTGATCTTATATTTCCACAATTACTACTAATGTGAAGTGTGATTGCCATTAAGGTATCTAATATCATCAACAATAAATGAATAGGGAGGGAGGGAAGAGAGTACAGTAGGCAGGGCACTTGTCCTGCATGCAACAGGGGAGGGGTGCGACCCCCAGCACTGCATGTGGTCCCCTACACGAGGAGTGATTCCTGAGTCCAAATTCTGGAGTAAGCCCTGACTTCAGCTGGGTATGGCACCACCCCTCTACAAAATAATGGAGTCTAACTTTCTCTATTCATGACTCGATAGAATGTTTATGAAATATGGTTTAATTTTTCATCTAGAATTTATTTGTTTCATCTCAAATGCTGCCAAGCATGAAATTTTGCATATCTGACTTAATAAATCAAAATAATTTGTTGTTTTCAAAGTGACAGGATAATGGGGCCAGGGAAGCCCCTGGGTTGAGTTGAGGCTTGGGTTGAGACACAAGCCTTGCATATGCTGAGACTCCAAGTTCAAACCCAGTGTGGTGTGATCCGCCCCAGCACTACCAGGGTGAACCTGATTGTCCCGGTGAACTTGAGCACTGAACTATTTGGTGAGTTTGGCCAGCTGTTCTAAAAGGTGCTCTGTGGCAACAGCCCCTTCTGATGGTGGGACACTCAAACAGCTGGGTCTCAGCTCTTCTATCTCTCTCTGTTCACCCACAAAGCTTCCAACTAATAGAGCTGCAACCCAGAACACTGAGAGCCACTCATGAATAACCAAACTAGGAGCATCCCGAGTCTGGGCAAGAACCAGAAGCAGAGGGTTATTGCAGTTGGATCCTAGGGATATCCAGGAATGCAGGTAGAGGAGGTCTAGGTCTGGTCTTGGGAACATTCATACCTAAGCTTGCCTGGACACCACCTCTCCCACTGCTCCCTCCCTACCCCTCCCACCACACACATGTACCAAACCCGACACATCAAACCCTCCATTCCAGAATTTCCCACCCATCAGAATGCACCGATGGAAACCTCATTGGTAGCAAGGGACCCCAAAGGGCCCTAGCCCAGGTCTGATTTCTTTCATAACCTGTAATTCTAGGTGCTCTGATAATGCCAGTGGGTCTTGCTTCTCTGCCTTTTGAACTGCAACTTGGAAGTCTTGCGAAGCTCTGCAAAGGGGGCTATGCTTCTGCTATTTTCAGTCATGTACCTGAGCCAGCAGGCTTGCTCTCCCTCACCCCAGCCCCATGAGCCTTGCTATTTCCCCCTTGGACAACCATCACTTCCCAGGACTCCGGAGAGAAAACCGGGGTGTGCTGTCTCCCAAGCTTCCTCCCTTTCCGCCTGCCCTAAGTGTGCCCACAGCTTACTGGGCTAAGAATGTTAGAAATGAGGGTTAAGACACTGTGGATACTCCTAGCAGTGTATTTTTTTTCGTAAATGGGTGTTGTCACAAACAAGTAGGTTTTGATCAACAACCAGTAAGTGGAAAATAAGTGTAAATAAGAATCCTCCGAATTGAGAGGCCCAAACATGGAAGTCTTTAAGGCTCCACCATGAGGGGATATTATGCAAGGAACTAACTCCTAAATGAGTGGAGAGCATCTCCTAGAACTTCTCCCCATGGAACTTGAATCTACTCCAAGGCCAAGGAATTCCCACCTACAAATTCCAAAACAGGTGGTGTCTTTCAGCCACTCGACTGCATGGGTACAAAAGCAGGGCTCTCAACAGAAAATGCAAGTGGCTCCATTGTCTCAGGGGTTCCCAGAAACACCTCCCCAGCTCCCACTCACCCCTGAATCCCACCTCCTGGCCTTCTCTGCCTGGCAGGTGGTGTGGAGTGTTGAAGTCCCCGTCCTAGGTCAGTGATTGGCTTAATCTGTGGGGTCCGAGCCTTGTGTTTTCCCGCCTCTGGGCTGCCTGTCCAGCTGCTCTTTGAGTTTTTACTGTCTCCGCTAACTGCAATGGAGAGCAAAGGACTCCGCTGGAGTTGTGAGTCACGTGGAGAAGATTCAGAGAGGGGTCCACTGGGCCCACGCACTGTCGGGAGAGAATCCTGGGGCGGGAACTCCACTGAGCTGGAGTCTGCATCAAGCACGAATGGGAATTAAACGCCAAGAAGGTGTTCTGTGAGGACACCGAGGTGAAACATCTGTGTGAGCTCTTCTGTCTTTCTCTACATTTGATGCCCTGAACTGTATACCAAAACACAAGAAGAAAAAGCCAGAAACCCAGGAAGATGTGCTCACCAAACCCTTCCAGAGAGAGGTCTTCTAAGTCCGGGGGCTGCTCTGACTGGTACCCAATGAAGTCCTGAAACCTTTGTATGCACTCCCACCTACCCACTGTCATGTTCCATGCAGCCCCGTCATCGCTAGAGCAGCCTGGAAGTGCTTCCCACACATGGAGGGTGGGCTCGGGAAAGGGAAACACACTTCCCCTGGCGGGCGGGTAGGGGGTGCCCTGGCTTCTGGCCACCTCTCCGTTATATTTCTGTACAATGGCCAAGATTTGGTTCAGACTCTCCCCCTGCACTGAGAGCTCTGAGAATCTCACTCAGGGTGTGCACCAGCAGAGCCCACATCCAGGCAGCTGGGAGTAAACCTCGTAGCTTGCAGTGTGACCTGTGTCCTTCCTGGGCTCTGGAATGTGCTTCCTGTCCAATCTGTGGACAGGCAAGTGGTGAGGTGAGACCAGGCAAACTTTGGGATGTGATCCTTGCATACTGCCTGCTTCTCGGCCTCCGCCATCTTTCACTGTCTCCAGGTATGGCTGGGTCTCTGCTGCCACGGGGATGGCAATTGCTCTCCCCTCCCTGGCCGGAGTCCCCTGAACTGTCCTAAGCGCTGTTGTGTGGGTCTTCAGAATCACACTGTGCCCTCATAGTGACTCCCTTCCCTGGGGGTGGGAAGGAGGTTGTGGTGATGTCCATAATGAGGATCTAACCTAGGATCAACACAACAGAGTAGCCAGGGGCAGAGAGAGCGGGATGACAGTCCAGTGCTGTCCGCTCCTCGAGGCCATGGCTGGCAGCTTTCTTCTCCAGGGCTCCAACAATAGTGCCCAAGTGGATATCAGGGAGCAGGCATGTCCTGATATGAGCACTGGGAGCCTGTCACCCAGAGCTCGCTCCCCCCACATGGCACAGGGCATGGCTCCCTAAGTGCATGCTGTTGCTCACACGCATTGTGTCTCCATGCACACGACCCACACTGTCGCTCCTTGCACACAGCAGGCAGGCCTATCTCCATGCACATGGCCCACACTGTCGCTCGCTCCTTGCACACAGCAGGCAGGTCTATCTCCATGCACATGGGCCACACTGTTGCTCCTTGCACACAGCAGGCAGGCCTATCTCCATTCACCACGGGCCACACTGTTGCTCCTGCACACAGCAGGCAGGCCTATCTCCATGCACCACGGCCCCACTGGCTCCCGCACACAGCAGGCGGCCCATCTCCATGCACACGCCACTGTTGCTCCCTGCACACAGCAGGCAGGCCTATCTCCATGCACACGGCCCACACTGTTGCTCCCTGCACACAGCAGGCAGGCCCTATCCCCATGCACACGGCCCACATTGTCGCTCCTGCACACAGCAGGCAGGCCTATCTCCATGCCACACGGCCCACACTGTCGCTCCTTGCACACAGCAGGCAGGCCTATCTCCATGCCACGGCCCACACTGTTGCTCCTTGCACACAGCAGGCAGGCCTATCTCCATGCACCCGGCCCACACTGTTGCTCCTTGCACACAGCAGGCAGGCCTATCTCCATGCACATGGCCCACACTGTCGCTCGCTCCTTGCACACAGCAGGCAGGCCTATCTCCATTCACATGGGCCACACTGTTGCTCCCTGCACACAGCAGGCAGGCCTATCTCCATGCACCACGGCCCACACTGTTGCTCCCTGCACACAGCAGGCAGGCCTATCTCCATGCACACGGCCCACACTGTTGCTCCCTGCACACAGCAGGCAGGCCTATCCCCATGCACACGGGCCACACTGTTGCTCCCTGCACACAGCAGGCAGGCCTATCCCCATGCACCACGGCCCACATTGTCGCTCCGCACAGCAGGCAGGCCTATCTCCATGCACTGGCCCACACTGTCGCTCCTTGCACACAGCAGGCAGGCCTATCTCCATGCACCACGGCCCACACTGTCGCTCCTTGCACACAGCAGGCAGGCCTATCTCCATGCACCACGGCCCACACTGTCGCTCCTTGCACACAGCAGGCAGGCCTATCCCCATGCACACGGCCCACATTATGTCTCCATGACATTCCCTGTGGCTCCTGGCACAAGCAGACACTTCTCTACGCACAAAGCATATGCTGTACTGGCTTGCCATGTGGGAAGTGGAATAGAAAGTCTGAAGGAATTCACAGGAACACCCGCAGTCAAGGAAGCGGTTACGGGCACCCGTGTGGGCACAGTTCAGGAAGTCAGTTCTCTGGGCTGGAATTGAAGGACCAAAGTCTGTCAGGTAGCAGTGCTGCTCTGGCCTGCAGATGACTCCTGGCCCAGCTGCCATCCCTGAGCTCCCCACCTTGGGCTGCTGGGGAAAATGGAGGGGCCCTGATGCTTGCAAATGGGCTTCCTGCTCCTGCTTGGTGTGCATAAAAAATTAGTTGTTTCTACACCAGTTTTGTCCATTCTGAGCATCACTTACCTGGACTTTGACTCAAGAACCTTCTTTATGATCTTCAGAGAGATGGACATGGCTGCACGCCTTTCAGATTCAACTCTGAGATTTTTTAGTTTTAAATAAACATGGTCTTCACCACGAACGATGATGACTTCAAGCCTCCTACAGATTAGGTTCACCTGCTTCAGTCTAGACTTGGAATGCTCAAAAAATAAGAGGTTATTTAGGTTCTCATGAAAAATGCATTTGGGAAAAACAACATTGGTCTTTAAAGACCAAGGAGGTGCCAGAGGGATAGCACAGTGAGTAGGGCGTTGCCTTGCATGTGGCCAACCCAGATTCTATTCCCAGCATCCCATATGGTCCCCAAGAACCACCAGGAGTAATTCCTGAGCGAAGAGCCAGGTGTAACCCCTGAGCATCACCAGGTGTGACCCAAAAAGAAAAGAAAAATAAAGACCAAAGAATATGCTTAGAAATAATTCAATGTTGGGGTGAGGGAAAAAAATTCAATGTTAGCAGTATTTCATAAGCCTCGAATAAAATTATAAAAACAAGTCACTGTAAATCAGGATAAAATTTTAAGTTCCAAGAGTAAAACATACTATCTCAATTTAATTATTACCAGATAACCCAAATAAAAAATACACTTTCATTCCAAAGGAGAGTCACTATTTCCGACAACCCAAAGCTTGACTAGATCAAGCTTACAAGGTTAATGAGACCAGTGTGCATTGTAGCCAAGCTTGAAGCAACTTTTGATTTTGTTCTCTTTTAGTACTGTGTTCTGAGGAAAATTCACATGCCAGAGGAAATTCATTCTTCTAAAATTCTCCAGAAGACTGGAGGGCATCTGGGGCACTGCCAGTCCAACCTCCCCCTGTCACAACCACTTAATTTTCAGTATTTCTGCCCCCATCTCTAGAGGAGTTATATAGCTGTAGGCCGCTGAAGGAGCTCACTTTCTCACATCAGGGGATAATCTGTGAAAAACCCAATTCCAAAGCAAGCATAGCTTGCTTTTTGTTTAGTTCAGACTCTTTATTTGGGGGTGGGGGTGGGGCCAGAATGTTGGGGATCACCAAGGATCCCCAAGGTGCCAGGATCCCAAGCTGTGTTGGGAGTAGAATCGATGCCTACAACTAACCAGGCATGTGTTCTGCCCCTTGAGCTCTCCGTGGCTCCACCATTTGTTTTTATCCCTTTAGGGGAAAGAAAACACTAGGGTGTAGGAAACTTGCTCCAAATGCTGGCACATCCGGGATGTCCTCATCCATAAATTAAGAACTAGCAAACCAAACTTGAACGTTTCCATTGAAGCTAATCAAGTCTGAAAACACATACTTCACCCCATCGGCTGCTGGCTGGGAACTGGTGAAGTAAGCTACTGGCAAACCCAAAGATTTTCTAATATGGCTAATTGGCTGGGCTACAGTCCCTGCAGTGAACTAGATGTTGCTGTTAAGGTATTTTGCAGATGCAATGAAAATACCCAATCAGCCCACATAAGGGAATAATGTGCATCATCCAGTGGACTTTTTGCCTCCAAACACCTTAAAAGGCTGAAGCTCAGACTGAAGCACTAGTTCAATGGCAGGTAGGGCACTTGCCTTGTGTGCGGCCAACCCAAGTTCAATCCTGGCACCCCATATAATCCCTCAAAACTGTCGGAGAGTGAGTACAGAGGCAGGAGTAAGCCCTGAGCACAGCCAGGTGTGGCTCCCAAAACTGTAAGGGATTGGAGAGATAGTACAGTGGGTGGGGCACTTGCCATGCACACAGATGACCTCGGTTTGATCCCCAGCACCCCATATGATCTCCTGGATCCTACCTGGGTGATCCATGACTGCAGAGCCAGAAGTAGGCCCTGAGCAGGACCCAGAGTGGCCCAAAACAAGAAAACAAAAAGGAAGATTCCAGCTTCCCTGAAAAAGAAAGAGATGGCACCCAAAGACAGCATTTTGGCTCAACACTGCCCTACGGACAGACTGTCTGCAGACAATAGTTTGGGTCTGTGCCTTCGATCTTCCATCTTGATAAACAGTTTGATGGATTTCAGACATGCTCAGCCACCTCCCACCACCACAGCACCCAGATCCCCATAACACATTTATCTGCTTATATAAACATCAGGCTGGTTCCTGCTGGCCCTGGCTCTTTGGGTGAGGCCTGACTAGCACCCCACAAACTGTAAGGGCAGGTATTGTTCATGAGATCTGTCCTGAGTCAAATTAAAGCCCAGGACCGTGACAGTCTATAAACCTTACCTTTGGCAGGAAGACACGCGTCAACTTGATTGTGCTCCTTGATTACAACAGGAAAGCAGGAAAAGATCATAACAGTCTCTTTTAAAAGATATTCCAGAAATATGGGGGACAACCAAGACCCCAAGGCAGATGGACAGGTGACAAGTGATGTGGCAGCCAAACGCTCCAGCAACAGAGCAGCAGACCCTGCTCATGGCACCACTGACAGGTGCACCTTGGGGTGGTGGCTCACATGCAGAGTTTAGGTGATGGATTCAATAGGGAATTCGGGCGCTTGGCAGCACACAACCAACGTGTCTTTGGGGCTGTTCTCTCTGTACACCTGAATGACGTGGCAGGAAGCGGCTCGTGGCAGCAGCGACACAGAGAAGTGATGAGAAAGGGGGCTGGCTGCTCACCAGATGCAGGTACAGTCACTGTAGCTTCTGCTTTGTGGTGCCTGAGAAGCAGACTGATGCCTCCCGCCTCCCGCCAGAGCTGAAAATGAATGCAACTGCGCTTTTAGAAGCCCTGTGTGATGCAAAGAGCTATCAGAATAGTAATTCCAACAGCGAGCACAGGGGAAGTTCCAGATTTTGAAAGTCCGATTCTCGCTCTGTGGGGCTTCGGTGGGTAGGAGGGCTTGCCTTGCATGCGACCGACCTGGATTTGATCCCCAGCATCCCATATGGCCCGCCAAGGACTACCAGGAGTAATTCCTGAGTGCAGAGCCAGGTGTAACCCCTGAGCATCACCAGGTGTGGGCAACCCTCCCCCACAAAAAAGAAAGAAAATGCTTTCCTACTATCATAACAAATATAATAGGCAGGAGACATAGAGAAGAAATTCAACAGGACACCCAGAGCACCAACAAAACAAGTCCAGGATGATCAGCTCCAGCAGCCGGGGAAGGAGGGAGGAGGGGAGAGTGGGGGCAACACGGAGCCGTGACAAATGGGGCAGAAGCTCATGGGGGCTAGCAGGAAGAGCATCACTGCAGGCACCTCTGACCGGGGGCAGCCAACAGCCCACAGATGAGCCCAGACCCCAGGAGAACAATGCCCCTGCAGCATTTCTCGGAGAAATGCCTGTTCAGATCCTCTGCCCACTTGAAAGCGGGATTATTGGTATTGTTCAGTATGAGTTCCTTCTGCCCAAAACAAAGCAAGCGCCGAAGACTACCATGATGGCTTTTGCTAAAGGAAACCACTTTATTATTGTCAAGGTTGAGGGGAGACGAGAGTTGCTGAGAACTCAAATTGGCCTCTGCATCCTTTGGTTTCGGGAATATTTTTACAAGATCAGAAAGAGCTGCAGGAGCCTGGTGGGAGCGTATGGCGTGGCTACCCCTGGTGGAACCAGTCCTCTGAGGACCCACACACACCTGGGACCTGGGCAGCAGGACAGTGGTCTATTCACAGTCAGTACCTGAGGGTCCCTGGATCAACCAAAGGGTCATGAGGTCACTGGGTCACCAGGCTGTCTGATCGAAAATGCTTTTCTGTGCATTTCTTTCTGAAACATGACTTATGATGAGTCATTATATATATATATATATATATATATATACATATATATATATATTTTATAATCCAGGGACAGTAAAATATATAATCAGATATCTCTATATCAGATAGCTCTCTCTCTCTATCACATATAGATAGATAGATAGATAGATAGATAGATAGATAGATAGATAGATAGATAGATAGATAGATAGATAGATAGATAGATAGATAGATAGATAGATAGATAGATAGATAGATAGATAGATAGAGATATCTATTGATAGATCGATAGATCGATTAGGTAGACAGACAGACAGATAAGCAGGAAAGAAATTGGTTCTCGATTCCAAGTTAGTTGCATTTCCCTTGACTCACATTACACCTGGAGAAGAGAGGATTTTCTGACCTAGTGGATCCCAAGCAGACCAGATAACCGGTTTTACACTACACACAGGAGAATGGACACCCAATTCCCTCCTCAGCATGCAAGAGGAGCCATATGCTCAGTCCTCCTGGGGCTCAAACATGCTGCCAGACTGGGCTTGCACATCTATGAAGGAAAAACCTCCATGGAGAATCTGAAAGCCATCGCCCCACCCCAACTCCAAAGAAGCCCAAGGAAAGGGTGAAGCAGAAGAGAAGGCCCGTAAGTAGCAGTAGCGAAGGACACACTGTGCATCTCAGAACTGATCCAGCAATGGCTCGCATTCTGTAGGCTCCAGCACACTTGGAGCCACCCCTGGTGGTACTCAAAGATTACTCCTGGCTCTGCACTCAGAATTACTCCTGGTGGTGCTTGGGGGACCAAATGGGATGCTGGAGATTGAACCCGAGTTGGTTGTGTGCAAGGCGATTGCCCTACCTACTACCCTATCTCTCTGGCCCCTCACTTGATCACTTGAATCCCGTTATTCATCGATTTGCTCGAGCGGGCGCCAGTAACATTTCCATTGGACCCTATCACGTGCCAGTGTAGCCCAATGGCATCTGGTTGATTCAGGAATATAAAGAGCCTCAAACCATTCCTTCAGGGTCTTGACAAGGAAGTCTGACCATCTTGTAGGTGGGCGGCCACATGATCTTTTGACATCCCATGGGATCCAGTCAGTAATGGCTCTAGTCCAGTGGTTGTCTCCAAATTGCATTACATGTCCAGCCCATCTGATTTTTTGATGCCTTGGCAAATGAGACAGCATCCCTGATTCTGGAATAGCAACGGAGGTCAGAACTCCGGATTCTTTCTCTCACTTGAGTGAGGCATGATATTCTAAGCATAGCTCTTTCAATTCCTCTTTGGGAGACCCGAATAGCATTCTCATCCTGCTTTCATAGGGCTCAGGTCTCTGAGGCGTATGTTAATGCAGGGAGAATGGTGGAGTCGAAGAGATGTGCCCGGAGCCGGAGATTCTTTGTCTTTTTTAGCTATTTCTTCGGTGTTTTGAAGGCATTCCATGCCACTCTCTTCCTCCTGTGCAGCTCAGGTTTTAGGCCGTTCATCATGTTGACTTCTCGACCTAGGTACACATAACTGCTGCATTCAGAGATGTCTGCTCCATTGAGAGTGAATGGGGCCTCTGGAACTAGTTCATTCTTCATAAACATAGTTTTCTTTATGTTCAGTTGTAGACCTATCTTTCCACATTCTCAGTCAAAGTCAGCCAGCATTTGTGCCGCTTGGCTAATGTTTAGTGTTATTAGAATGATGTCATCAGCGAAGCAGAGCGGTGTAGTTGCCGACCATCTATCTTCACTCCCATTCCTTCCCATTCTAATTGTCGCATGATGTTCTCGAGGGTGGCACTGAAGAGTTTTGGTGAAATGGCATTACTCTATCGAACCCCTCTTTTGACATCAATGATCACTTCCTTTTAGAATGGTGAGATCCTGGTAGTGAATCCGTAATACAGCTCAAGAAGGATTTTGATGTATTGGGTTTGAACACCCTGTTTGGCTAGAGCTTCAATAACCGCTTCAGTCTCCACAGAATCAAAGGCTTTCTTTAAATCAATGAACATAAGACAGAGTGGCATCTTGTACTCCTACAAACCTCAATGAGCTTGGTTACCGTGTGGATATGGTCGATTGTGCTGAATCCTTTCCGGAAGCCTGCTTGCTCGCATGGTTGTCCTTCATCTAGTGCTGTGCCAATTCTGTTCAGGATGACGCGTAAACAGCTTGTAGATGATGGACAACAGGCAGATGGGGCGATAGTTGCCGATATCGTGAACGTCTCCCTTCTTGAACAGTAGAACTGTCGTGCTGGTTTTCCATTGGGAGGGCACCTTGCGATAAAAAGAAGCGATAAAAGACCTCAAAGACAGAAGAGCAGAAATACTAGAAGATGCAGCAGAAGCCGGGAAAAGCATTCGCACCACCTGCCTGTCCTTTGCCAACTATAAGACCAAGATGACTGCCCTCCAGTGCCCTAATGGATCTATCACATCTTCCAGAAAGGCAATGGAGAAGATTATTCATGACTTCTACTCAGATCTCTTTGATAGCCACGTCCACCTACCCACACACCAAATTCTGCAGGATGGATATGTCATTCCCAATGTTCTCCCTTCTAAAATCAGACATACCATTTCGCCGGTAAAAAGAAGGGAATAGCACCAGGCCCAGACAACGTCAGACCTGAACACCTGAAGAATCTGCCATCGGTGCTCATTAATACACTAGCTCGGCTCTCCACACGCTGGCCCCTCATTTCTTTTATTAAAGAGCTAAAGGATTGAAGGGGGAACCATCAAGAGGAAAAAGATTATATTCTGGAAGGACTGAGGAGGGGGCTGAGGAAACAGATAGGTTTTAGCCCTGCTGGAAGGAGTAGGGGAGAAGGAGCTGGCTTTGCTGGGGCGCAGCTGGGAGCCCCAGGCCACTGAGAGGCCCTGTCTCCCAACAGCCACACACCCACTCATGGTGAGCTTAGGCTTGCTCTGGGACTGAGCCCAGCCCTACTACTTGTGTCTGGGGCCCCCATGATCCTGGTGGTCTCTGCCTTTTCTACCCTGAGGTAGGCAGCCCCTCCTTCCTGCACCAAACTGCTCTGCTCAGCCACAGACCCTAGGCTCAGCTCAGCAAGAACAGGCCTCAGCCCAGCACTCACCTGCTAGCCAGGATCCTTGTGCTTGTATTCCTGCACATTCGGTATCAGGGTCTCTTCCAATCTTGCCAAAATCCCATGCGGCCCCAGCCTCCAGGAGCCTGGGACCCCTCTGTGAGTCCAGGAGGGAAGAATCTCATTTCCCCAGTGGCATCAGAGTTGGTGAGATGTGGCCACAGGCGAGTCTGCATTCCCTGGGCTGGGCGAGGCCTCAAGGGCAGAGTCAAAGGCCAAACATGTCTGCCCTGCTCGGCCCTCCCGGGAAACAGACACTATGCCCAGCTTCCACCGCATCCTGGTTCCTGGAGAGTTAAGATGCCAGGACAATCTCCTCTCAGAGCTGCTTGTGGGCATATCTTTGCATGCCCTACATTGTATCCAGACAGAAATAGGCTGTGTCTGCGGCTATAAAGCTGGGGAGCTCCTAGCTGGCCAAGGACATCAGCTTTTAACTCTCCCTTAAAGATCCAAATAAAATGCTTTGATCACCCCCACCTAGCTTATAATCTTGGGGACAAAGATGGCCCTCCATTTAGCTAAGCTGGTATGAAGTTTCCTTGGAAATATGAACAGAAAATCTAGTTTACTGCAGGAAATTTGGAAAAATACAAACTATGAAGAAAACAGAAGGAATCCTGAAGCCACTCATAAGCACGTCTAAGGACGGCTACAAAGCAAGCTCTTCCACAAAAGCCACTGTGTGACACACAGCCACAGCTTCTAGCCACTGTGCAACATGTAGCCACAGCCCCCATCCACTGTATAACATGAAGCCACAGCCCCCATTCGCTGTAGAACATGCAGCCACGGCACCTATCTTCTGTGTAATAGGCAGCCACAGCCCCCATCTGCTGTATAACGGGCAGCCATGGCCCCCATCTGCTGTATGAAAGGGCAACTACGGCCCCCATCCACTGTAGGACATGCAGCCACAGCCTCCGTCTTCTGTATAACATGTAGCCATGGCACCCATCCACTGTATAACATGTAGCCACAGTCCCCATTCACTGTATAACATGTAGCCTTGGACCCCATCTACTGTATAACATGTAGCTTCAGCACCCATCCACTGTATAACATGTAGCTACGGCCCCCATCCACTGTATAACATGTAGCCACAGCCCCCATTCACTACATAACATGCAGCCATCCTCCATCCACTTTAGAACTTGCAGCCAAAGCCCCCATCTGCTGTATAATGTGCAGCCACAGCTCCCATCCTCTGTATAATACATAGTCACAGCCCTCATCTGCTGTATAACATGCAGCCATGGTGCCCATCTGCCGGGCGGGAGTCAAAGCCCACTCTAAGACCAGTGGTGGGCCTGGGCCATCAGGAGAACTATGTGTCCCCTGAGCAATGAAGAGATGGGCTCTGGGTGGGCCCAGGCCAGCTACACCACGCCACCTGCCCACACCACACCCATGTGGTTGTGAGCCCTGTGACCATGGGAGAGGCTGAGGCTGTCTGATGGAAGGGAAGGATCAGAAAGACAGCAACATCCACCCTGAGCGGCTGGGCCACAGCCCCAGCAGGAGGCTGTTCCAGAAACTTGCCCCTAATCTACACTACTTCCCCTCCAGCCCAGGGGGCAGAGGGACGAGGCTCTGCTCAGGCAAGGCCCCCTCTACCAATGTTCCCCAACTCCGGCAGGCTGCCCCCAGCGCGTGGTGTGGGCATCACAGGTCACTAGGCCCGTGCAGACAGGCCTTCTGAGACCATGAAGGGGACACACGCTCCTCCAGTGCCTCTGCTTTCCACTCGCAGTCCAAACCTGCAGGCCGGGAATGAGAAACCGAGGATGAAAAGCGGAGTCCTCTGAACTGGGCTGCTGTAGACCCACTGTCCAGACATCGACGGGCAGCCGGGAGGGATGGAAGGAGTCAGAGGGGCGAAGGGGGCTCCTGACAAGCCCGGGCGCTGGAAAGACCCTCCACCCCTTGTCATCAGCCCACTCCAGGAGGAAGCCAGCCTGAGATTCAGGAATAAAGGAGAGTGGAGACAGGGAGCAGACCCAGGCAAATCCAGGCATCTTGACCACAGGTTATAGAAATTGACCTTTATTGTACTAAAGTCTGTTTAACGTCGGATACAAAGCAATGTTTTTAGTACAGAGACTCCCAGTCTGTGGGAACGGTACCTGCACGCTGTCCCACCCTGCCCAGCTGTGCGTCCGGCTCAGCCTGCCCCTAGGGCCTGCACACAGGTGCTCCAGCAGGCCCTGGAGTGAGTGTCTGAGCTGGGGAACCGTGTACCTGTAAAACAAAGGGCCAGGCTGGGCCTGAGCTGGCGCTCTCTTTTTAACTGTGCAAGAAAATATATCCCTTAAAAAAAAAAAAGTCAGTATGACTAAACTACCCTCTAGTGTCTAGAATTATAAAGAATAAAAATGAAATCAACGATTTCTTGCTAGTAAAATGAAATGTTAGGAAGAGTATTAAAAAAAATCGAGGTCCTACCCCAGTGATGCCCCCCACGGAGCCCGGTACAGTACCTGTTACTAACACAATGCACAGTTTGAAGGCGACCACATCAAATCTTCAGCTGGACACAGCGAGCTGTCAGAGTGCAAAAAAAAAAAAAAAAAAAACCACCCCCACAGAGCTCCGACACTGAGGGCCACAGCCAAGACCACAAAGGCCTGATTCTTTAGGTCTTTCTGACGGTGCCAGCCCTGAGCACTGTGCCTCCCCCCTAAGAGTTCTTGCAATTCGAGTCTGAAAGATGAATGCATTCACATCCTGAAAACGCGGCGGCGCCTGCCCCACTCAAGGGAACTTGGGGATTCATTACCCTGCAAAAATTGCACCAGTCAAGGTTGCCACAATGGCCAGAAGCTCAAGAGGACCCAAGGCATGCACCCCCACCCCCCACCGAGCTTAAGCCCCTGCCCAGATCTAGCTGTGTACTCGTCAGCCCAAGCGCTGATGGACCAGACAGAGGCGGACACCAACACGGAGGAGACAATGAAATGGACGACCGGGAGAGAAGGAAGAGGAGAGGACAAAGGAACCAGTGGTGGGGCTGGTCCAAGCCCCCTGCCCTGGTGCAGGAGCGGGAAGCAGCTGCGGGGGGGCAGGGCCCACCCTCACCCCCGACCCCAGGACTGTTCCTGCAGGACGGGAGCCAAGGAGAAGCCAGACCCCTCTTGGTCCCAGCCACAAGAGCCTCCCACGGCAAAGCAGCCTCCCATGAGGTTCCAAAGTCATTTTCGCCGAAAACAGGTACAAAACCAACAGAGAAGTGACTCGGGAGTGGACAAGTGGACAAAGGAGCGGGGGGACTGGCACCGACAATATGGAGCCGTTCAAGTAAACATAAACCACCAAATACTTAGAAAAGGCTTGTAAACTTGTGATCTGAAAGGTTCTCTCTGCAGCACCTCCTGAGGAGCGGGCGAGGAAAGGCTGGTGTGGGTGCCCCCCCTCAGAGGCCTTCGCTGTCCGTCTTTTGTTTCGTTTTGTCTTAAAGCACACGTGTGAGAGGAAGCATCTGCTGGTGTTGGGGCCCAGCTGCTGGCATCCGTCTGTCTGAAGGCAGCGCCACTGCAGTCCGTGCTCACGGCACTTTCCCCCGCCATGTCTGGACCCTGGCGTGGACGTGAGCTGCTTGTGGCGGCCGAGCTGCTGGTGCTGCTCCCCACACACTCCCTAGAGCGGGCAGGCGGGGATCCACAGGACTTTGTTTTTGCTCTTGAGTGACCATCGCCAAGATCTGAGCACACATGCTGGGCAGGGCACCTCCCTGGACGACCCCTGCAAAGAGCAGCCCAACATGCCACTGAGCAGGGGGTGAGCGTGGAGTGCAAGACATGTCAAAGGAGCAGTTTCACCACACCCCTGCTGTAGTTATTTTATTGTTGAATCACCATGAGAAACATTTCAGAGTTGTTCATGGCAGGGTTCAGGCATACAATGTTGCAACACCATCTTCCACCCGCGTGCATTTCCCACTACCAATGTCCCCGCTTTCCCTCCAGCCAACCCCCACCCCTATGCCACCTGTTTCTGGGGCAGGTACTTTGTCATTCTCACCATGAACCCAAAAGCTGTGCCACTAGCAAGAAGATGAGAAAGGGCCAGTTTGCCCTCATAACCTCATGGGGCCCGAGGGCTGGAGTGTGCAGGCGCGCCAACAGAAGGCAGCTGCCCGCATGCATGACAGTGGCAGGCAAGGCCAGACTGCGTGGGATGGACATTCTGACCCGTCAAAGGGCTGATGTCCGCCTGGGCCTGCAGCACCGTGCCCGTCCCATGCCACGTACCTGTGAAATACCTGCTGTACTCCTGCTCGATCTTCTGAGCTGTCTCAAACTGTTCTTTGGAATGCCTCTGAGTGACCTTGTCCTTCAGGTAGACGGGTCTCTCTGCTCCCTGCAGGGATGTTCAGGAAGGTAAGTATCTAAGCCTCCCTGGGTGTCCCTCTCTTCCTATCCAAGTAACGGGGCCTCCCTGAGACTCAGGGGACCCCCTGCATCGGGGCTGTTGGGTGGGGCACACAGAGAGGCAGATGCTGGCACAGAGAGGCAGAGGGAGAAGGGTGTTGGTAAGGGGGCAGCCCAAAAAGCACAGCCTTGGCCGCATCACACCACCTGAGGCCCGAACCCACTCATGACCTTGTCCAGTCACTTTGACCCAGCCTGGGTCACCAGGTGTAGTGTCGCTGTGAGCAACCAGCCAGGGAGAGGCAAGAAGAAGGAAGAAGAGGCCACGACGGACAGAGTCGGCCCTGGAGCAGTGGGAACTGCAGCCATTGAGACAGAGGGAAGGGCGGGAGGACAGACGGATGAACGGATAGATAGATGGAGGGGTCAGGCTTGACATTCAAAGCTCCCACACCGGGGATGAGCTGGGGCTGTTGTGAGAAAGCCATTCCTGCCCATGCTGCCTGTTCCCAGGCCAACGCCGCACTTACACACCAACTGTTCCTCACACACATTTATAAACATACTGACTGTGCCTCATACACAGATATACACACATCAACTGTCCCTCACAGTTACACACACCAAATGTTCCTCACAGACTGTTTCTCAGTTACACACACCTCAGCTGTTGTTCACAAGTTACACATCGATTGTTCTTCACACACAGTTACACACACGGACTGTTTCTCAGTCACACACACACCTCAGCAGTTCCTCACACAGTTACACATACACATGGCTGTTCTTCACACACACACACACACACACACACACAGGAATACATACACATCCCAGGCTATTTGCTCACATATGCACACATACAATCATGCAGCTATACACACACACACACACCGGCTATCCTTCACATGTGCACACAGTAACGGGCACAGAAAGCCCCAGCCGTGCCGCCACCTACTTGATATGCTTGGCGCTCTTGTAGTGGATGAAGATGACGATGGGGTAGATGTGCATGTGGTGTAGCCCTTCGATGGCGTGGGGCGATGTCCAGGAGGCAGTGCCGGTTCTGGAGGGGACAGGTGAGTTGAGCACCCCAGGGTGGCACTGGGCACATGGCACAGGCCTCCCCATCAAGCCCTGCAGCTGTGCCCTAACACCACTGGGCTCCCACAGGCCCAGGAAAGTCTGCCTCTGCCAGCTGCCAACACTGAAGGAGTCAGAGCAAGGCCTACCCACATGGAGACAGAGATTCTTCCTCTGCCTGTGCCCAGCTCAGGAGCTCCTGCGAGCCCTGTCCCAGCCTGCACTGTGCCAGGGCAGGTAAGCGCAGACTCCTGACTCACAGTGGAGCCTGGCAGGTGCCCCAGGCTGGAGCAAGGCGAGGGGCAACCCGGGGCCTGCACTTTGCAACTGATTGTGCCCTGGGCACAGAGCACTGAGCCCATGGCAGGCTCCCAGCTTCCTGGTGCTCCTGACAGCAGCTTACCCAAGTCCCGACTTTAGCAGAGGTAACCCAAAGCTCAATGGCACCGTTCAGCCAAGGACAGAGGTGAGGAAGGTATCCAGTCTCTGCCTTCCTCCCTGCCCCCTACCCTTCCCGCCCTCCCATACACCCCTCACATTTCCCAACTTCTCTCCCATGCCCCTGACCCAAAATCCCTGGTATGTCCCAAAGTCAGCAGGCGTCGCCACGGCTCTAGGTAGGACTCCAGAACACAGCACAGCTGTTTGTGCACACAGGTTCTGAAAATGCATCCTGGACCCCCATGGACAGCCTTTCCTGGGGTGTAAGGCTCCTGATACCCCTACCAGTCAGGGTGAGATGCAGAGGACAGAGGGTCAAAGGCCTAGGCTCTGGGTGGCCCTGGGCCAGGCGCTGTCTCCCCCCTGAAGGAATGGCTACCTTCTCCGTGACCTCCTTGATGGGCGACACTGTGGTCACATCAAAGTGGCCGCTCCGCCGCTTATAGTCGACAAACAGGCAGTCCCTGGCGCCCAGCTCGATGGCCTGCTGGGGAGGCCTTCATCACCTCTGCAAGCACAGACCAGCACACATGGGGCTGTGTTGGGGAAGGACAGCGCAAAGAGCCACATGCTGTGGCCCAGCCCCCCACCCCACCCCCACAAGAAGAGCCCCGGCCACCACCCAGATAAAAGCAGGAACAGGCCCAGGAGGTGTGGGCACATGGGGTGATGGGAGACAGGGCCCAGGGCATCCCTTACCGAGGGGGCATCTGCAGAACTTGCCGGGGGGCCTCGTTCACCAGCATTTCCTTCACCACGTCCAGTAAGGGGCCCAGGATGAGGACGGGCCTCAGGGAGGTGCAGTCGACCTTCTGGGCGCCGCTGGTAGGCCAGACTCACTGTATCTGGGGGCGAGAAGAGGGTCACAGTGTGGACCAGGGTGCTGGCAGTCTGGGGACCCAACTTTCCTACAAACTCCCCCATAGCCCACCGAACCAGAGCTGCCAGGAGCCCAGCTCACCCTGTTTTAAGGGGGTCCTCCCAGTCTCAGCACTGCGTCCCCACTGCTGGGCACCCTAGGAATAGTCATCCTGGGGCTCTAGCCCTGGGAGTGGCTCCTGCTGCGAGGTCCCAGGTCCTCCTCAAGGGTTAGCTCCATGTCCCCAGCCCACCCTCTCTGTCTCCATCTCTGTCTCTCCATATTACTTGTATCACTTGTCTTCCCGATTTGCTCAAGTGGGCGCCAGTAACATCTCCATTTGCTGGGAATGAGGTCCATTATTGCTACTGTTTTGGGCATATCGAATATACCACGGGTAGCTTGCCAGGTTCTGCCGTGGCTCTGGGGCTCATCACAGGGGGCCCAGTCTTTCCATATATGTACTTTTTTTTTTGATACGTGGGCCAAACCGGTAATGCTTGGGACATATTCCTGGTTCTGCACTCTGGGATTCACTCCTAGAGGCACTTGTGGGATGCCGGGGATCAAAGCTGGGTTGGCCCGTGCAAAGCCAATGCCTTATCACTCTGACACCCCTCTTCTTTTTTTTCTAAACCATGAAATATTAATATATACTTGTTCACCAAAATAGTGACAGTGAGAATGAAGAGTTCATGTACATAATCCAGGACATAGATGCCTATGAATAAGACAAAGTTAATAACATAAGGGCAATGGCACCCCTCAGCTCTGTCACATCCTGCGGACTGCAAGTAAGGCACAGTTCTCGCCAACAGTGTCCCCCTCCCTCCCTGCTGGGTGCACCTCAGCCACTCGGGGAAATGCCTGGCGTGGGTGAGGGGCTGGGGAAAGTCTGCTCTGAGCACCCACACAGCACAGATGGTCACGTCCCATCACCCTACAAGGGAGCCGTCAGCTGCGCCTGAGCCCCCAGTTCTAGCCGGCAGAGCAATGGGTCCCCCACCCCCACCCCCATCACTGAGGAGGAGGGGCACAGCCTGCCCTGCAGGGAAGCAGAGCACTGAGACCGACCTGTCCTAGGGGCTGGGCAGGGGGTGAAGTGAGGAAAACCCCAAGTGGCAATCCCAGATGGACAGACACCCGCACTTCAGGGACTGGGGGTTATCCAGGCTCATAGGGCTTCCTGAGGTGTCTTCCAGCCTGGGGACCAGCCAGCTGTTATCAAAGTTTGTGTGTGGTGAGTCACAGAGCCATGAGCACTGTTGTGGCACCTGGAGGCTTCAGACCACAGGCACCGAGGTGGCCCATGGCAAAGAACTTCCTTGAAGGAGAGAAGAGATTCAAGAGCACCAGAGAGAGAGAGAGAGAGAGAGAGGAAAAAAAGAGCACCAGAGATAAACCAACATCCTCAATGCAACCTAATGTTTGAGAATTCCACCAGCTTCCCAGGAGACTCTCAGAGGATGGCACAGACCCAGGCATGTCTGCAGCACGTGCTGGTTTTTAGATGCTCAAAAGGATGAGAAAACACTGTGTGTATGTGTGTGTGTGTGTGTGTATGTGTGTGTGTGTGACAAAAATGGGATGCTGGAGCCGTTTCCGTAGTATAGTGGTTTATCACGTTAGCCTGACTAAAATGGGATGCCGGTGCTCAGCATCCTGCACTCAGCATTGCTCCTGGGCTACCCGCTCGGTTCTGCACTCCTCAGGAACTGTCCCCATCACCTCACCATGTACCGACACAGACTCATTTTTCCCTTCAATCAACCTAAGAATCATATTCTGGTGGGCAGAGAGATATGACAACATGTACGGCACTTGCCTTGCAAGCAACCAATCTGGACTGATCCCCAGAACCCTATATGGTCCCCAGAGACCCACCAGGAGTGATCCATGAGCACAGAGCCAGGGGTAATCCCTGAGCCTACTTTGGGGTGACGGGTATGGCCACCAAAACAATCATTTTCTGCTTGGCAGTCCTCAACGTCTCAAACAAAGCAAGTCACACTTCAAAAGGAAAACTGCTCTATGCATGAAGTCACAGGAAGTGTGTAAAGTCTTCAAGATGACAAACACAAGTTTTCAAAGAGGTGTTCTTGTGGGGGAGGAGAAGGGCAAGAAGATGAATGGGCAGAGACCATCTCTCTACAAGACAAGTTCTAGAGATCTGCGGGCAACAATGCAGACACTCTTGCCACTGCGGGTACTTAAAAAGGGTAATGGTGATCATTACGCTGTGGTTTTGTTGTATCACCCCGCCCCCAGAATCAAATAGAAACTCAAGACCAAAGCATTTTGTTTCTAAAAATGAGGCTATCGCCATCATGCAGAGACTCAGACACAGGGGGAAAGCTGCCATCCGGCTCTTCCCTAGCCCAGCTGACCATGAGGTTCCCAGGAGGCAAGATGGGTTTTGGTCCCAGCCCATCACCTCACTAGGGCCTTGGAAGCATCCAGATGAAACTCACTCACCATAATGGCTGCCATTTTCGTGGACCAAACTCCACAGCTCATCAGAGCCCCACCCAAGAGAGACTCTGATCTCAAGCCCGGCTCAGCAGAGCAGCCAAGTTCAAGCCCAGGTAGGTGGTTCTCGGAGGCAGAAGTCACTAGGCGTTCATGTATGGAGTGGAGCTGGTGTCCCCCTCTCTGTCCCATCAGGGAGGCCTGGTGGCCCCGCCCACAAACTGCCTCAAGGCTATCGACCATTATGCAGAGACTCAGGGAGAGCTGCCATCTGGCTCTCCCTGAGTCACAGGCCGCTTCAGCCAGCGGTACATCAAACTAGTGAAACCAATCATGTTCTAGAAACACAAAGTAAATTCAAGAACAGAAGTCAGAAAACCTCATACAACACAACCACAATCACCCTCTGGTCGAACTCCACAGCTGGACACAGCCCGACCCAAAGAGAGAAGTTGATTTCAAGCCCAGGCATGCTGGACCGGTGACTACATCAACCAGGTTTTTAGGGAACCTGGACTGGAACCACCTCCCCGACCTTGGTTTCCCTCCACAAAAGGCCTGGCGGCCCCACCCAAAACTGCTGCTGAGGCTCTTGGCTGGATACCAGATATTCAGGTGCAGAGGCGGGCCTCTGCCTGCAGCCCCTGTTCTAGACTGATGGGGCATCCTGGGGCAGGGGGCAGGTTTTTGCTCCTTCGCCTGTCCTTCGCCAGGCTCACAGAAGTCAGAAAACCTCGTGCAACACAACCACAGTTGTCCTCTGGTCCGGACACCACAGCCGGACCCAGCCCAATCTCCATGGCATGCGGGCGCCTGTGCAGTATCTCAGAACCTGGTATACCACAAACATGGGAGTCAGAGGCTAGGTAAGACAGAGAAGGGAACAGTGTGCTGATAATTGTTGAAAATGATACCATCCAAGAACTGAGCATTGAATATAGGCAGAAAGATACACCTGATAACCTCTAAATGTATGTATTACAAGCCACAAGTGTAAGAAAGGGAAGCGAGAAGAAGGAGAGGAGAGGGAGAGAGAGAGAGAGAGAGAGAGAGAGAGAGAGAGAGAGAGAGAGAGAGGAGATAAAGAACCTGCCATGGGAAACATGGAGGGAGGTGGGGACATTGGTGGTGGGAAATGAGCACGGATGGAGGGATGGGTGCTGGAACACTGTAGAACTAAAACTAAAACATTAACATAGCTGTATAACTCACGGTGGTATAATAAAATAAAAAAAATAAAAGCGAGCATACTGTCACCAGCTTGTGGTCCTGGCTTGGTCCCCCATCTTGGTCTCCTCCAGAAGGCCTGGTGGGCCCACCCAGAAACTGCTGCTGGCAATGTCGGGCCATGATCCAGGGATGCAGATGCACAGGAGAGCTGCTGCTGGCCCTCTCGGGGCATGCGACCACAAAGCAGCAACGATATCTCAAAGCCTGGTATACTGATGCACCAGGTAGCCTATCACATTTCATAAAATTAAGCTTGGGGCATACAATCACAAGTGTGTGGGCACAGTGTGTGGTCTGTTGGAACATATTGATAATTTCCTATACAGCAGGCTCAAATGGCACAATGGAGATTTAATAATCTCCACTGACTTTGTCTAAGAATATATTCATTGACCGTATTTAGAGAATTGCCCCAACAAGCAATACAGAATACTCAGTGTATGCAGAGGACACGTTCAAACAGAAGTTGAGAAAAATCTGAAATAAGTGTTGGCCATAGGTGCAGTTGTGTGGGTCTGGGGTTGACTAGTAGAAACCCACAATGTTCTAGAAACTCAGAAAGTGAATGCAAGAACAGAAATCAGCCAGACTCGCACATAACAACCCAGAAAAAATTGTCATGACTTTATCAATACCATTCTCATATAGAGGCTGTAATGGTCAAGATAATTAGTGCCAGGTAAGGTAGCAAGCATGGGGGTGGGGTTGGGAGGGAAATGAGGGTCTCTGGTGTTGGTAGGGCACACTGGTGGTGGGATTGGTGCTGAACGATGAATCTAACAACTTTGTATTGTGAGGGGCCGGAGGCGATAGCACAGTGGGGAGGGGCATTTGCCTTGCACATGGCTGACCCAGGTTTGATCCCCAGCATCCCATATGGTCCCCTGAGCACCGCCAGGAGTAATTCTTGAGTGCAGGGCCAAGAGTAACCCCTGAGCACTGCCAGTGTGACCCAAAAAAAAAAAAACTTGTGAAAAACTTTGTACTTTTGTAAATCACGGTGTTTAAATAAAGTAAAAAAAAAAAAATAATAAAATTAGAATTAAAATTAAGATGAACATACCGGAACCCAAAAGGAAAGTAAAAAAGGTCAGTGGGAAATATCCCGTACCAGCAGAACTGAGCTTACCAAGAGCTGAAGGTGTTGGGAGGGTGGCGTGAGGACAATGGTGGAGGGAAGCAGGCACTTAGGGAGGGGTGGGGAGTGGAACACTGCACACAGGGGCATGTGAGCCTCGATCAACCTTACTGTAAACCACTAGGCTTCAAATAATATTTTTTTAAAAAAAAAAATAGGGGCCGGAGCAATAGCCCAGTGGGTAAGGGGGCATGGCCCTGCTGGGAGCCTTGCACGAGGCCATCCCAAGCACTGCCAGGAGTAATTCCTGAGTGCAGAGCCAGAAGTAACCCTGAGCGTTGCCGGGTGTGACCAAAAAGCAAAAATAGATAGACAGACAGATAGATAGATAGATAGATAGATAGATAGATAGATATAGATAGATAGTAGATCGATTGGGATTGATGGATTGATCGATTGATAGATAGCTAAATAAATAGCTAAATAAATGAATGAAATAAATAAATAAATAAAT
>JAJIBD010015019.1:0-63047 GCA_021461705.1 Cryptotis parvus
TGGAAGATGGGGCCGTGGGCTGCGGCAGGCACAGCACCCGTGGAAGCAGGGTCTCTGCGGGTGCAGGATCATCAGAAAGTGACAAAAACACAAAGTAGGTAGGGCTCGCCTACACACTCATCTTCAAACCTTCCAAAACACGCTTTCTGGGGCTGTAGACATAGGTGGTGTGTATGTGTGTGTGTGTGTGGGGGGTTGTCACATGCCTTGCACACAGTTGACCCAAGTTCAATCCCGGCATCGCATATGGTCCCCTGAGCTCTGCTAGGAAGTAATTCCTGAGCACAGAGTCAGGAGTAAGATGTGAGCACCACTGGGTGTGGCAGCTAAATTAAAAAAGCGAATAAAATCACCCAAACACGTGTCCTATCATAGTGTCCACACTCACGCCAAGGACACCAAGGCGGCGCAGGGTATACTGAGAGGCGAGCCGGGCTACCGTCAGTCCAGACCATCTGACCACACCTCCCACGCAGCGCCTACAAGTACGAAGCTGTGTATGCGCGAGGGCAGAGGGTACCGGAGGACCTGTGTCTCTGCTCCTGGCACCTGTCATAGTGCCTTATGACCTCCGTGAGCGGGTGCAGACAGAGCTACGGGTCCGGGAGGGGCGAGCACAAGGGTTAGGGGCTCAGAGTCAGAGTCACAAATCTGGGTCTTGGCTTATGACTTCTAAGCTGTGTAACAGCGAGGAAATCCCTGAACCCTCTGACATGTGGCCTCTGGGTGGGGAGGAACGAGAGACCTCAGCTCCCGAGGGTGGGCCAGTGAGAAAGTAAGGTGAGTGCTACGGGTGGGGTCTTGCAGAGAGCAGGACTCACAGGTGTTGGCCGCTGTGGCTGTCACTCTATGGTATTCCAGGGGACAGTCAGCGTCCTGTCCGTGGTCGGGAGCCTGAGGTGTGTCCATGAGGCTTGGTGGACTGGCCTGCTGGGTACATTTATTCTAACCTGTGAGCTCTGCCAGCACATGGTCCAAGCGGCAGAGTCCAGGCCTAACATGGATCTGACCACGGCATCACACGGCCCTCCCAGGACCGTCACTGCCACAATAGGGAATCTAGGTACTGTGCGGTGCTTTCCAGGGGTCATCCAGAACGGGGCAGCAGGGGGTGGGGGTCCCTCCCTCTGAGACACAGCTGGCTCTTTCCTCAGCTGCAGAGATGACGGGAGAGCAAGGCACGGGGGCGGGGGAACCAGGGAGAGTGTCCTGGAGGTGTGGCTGCCGGACACGTCTCAGGGCCACCCTCGGCTTGGCCCCTGCCCTTTGCTCACACAGTGCCCCCAGGCAGAGGTCCTGTGGCTTCTGAAGCTGTTTGTTCCTGACTGATCTCCAGATCCTGCGTTCACAGTGTCACTGTGAGCTGGGGGCTCATAGCTACCCAGACAGTTGGAGTGATGGGTGCCAAAATATCCAGGACAGAGCAGAGTTTGCCAGTTGCACATGGCAGAGAAAGAAACTGAGTCTTGGCCAGGGAGATAGTTCAGAGGACTGGCGCAGGAGGCCAGGCTTGACCCCCGGCACTGCAGCTCCCACAGAAGGCCTGTGGCAGACACTGTTCAAAGGACAAAGACCTGGAGCCCGTCTCTGCCCTGGCTGTGCGTGTGGTCTCGGGAAAGCAACGGCCTTTCTGAGCCTCAGCTTCCCCACAAGCTGTCTACCTGGCAGGCCGCGAGAATGAAACGAGAACATGCGGACGCTGACCACTGGGGGACTCCGGCTTTGGGCTGAAGATGGGGTGGGGTGAGGACAGACTCCCTGGAGTGGCTCCAGAGAAGTTCCTGCCCGACAGCCTGGCAGAAGACGAGCGGGAGCCCCGGAGGCAGCAGAAGGTGGGGAGCCCCCCAAGGGTGGGTCTGCTTTGGTGTCGAGCCCAGTCTTCCCGAGGCGCCTGCCTCTCACTTGCCCCTCAGCCAGGGGACAGGGGCAGTCTCCCTGCCCGTATCTTTCCCAGGGGATCTACACTGGCAGGAGAGGGCCAGGCCTGTGTGGCAAGCAGGAGAGCCTTAAACGCAGCCTGCCTGATCACGGGCGCACCAGCGGACGCAGAGGGCTCAGCTGGGACCGTCCCCATGGGCCACAAGGCCCCGCATGCTGCCTCGGTCGGATACCCCCCTTTGTGCAGGGCCAGAAGGGTGCACCTCAGCCAGGCTGGCTCCCGGGAGGCAGAGGCCCAGAAAGAGCGGTGGGGACAGTGACGGCAGCCAGCCCAGCTGGACGGGGGCTGAGGAAGCGCCCACGTCAGCAGCTTGGAACCCAGGGGAGAGGCAGAGTCAGCTCAGGGGCGGGCGGGAGGGCCGGCCAGCCTTTCGCTGGGAGAAAGTCGGGCCCGGAAGTCAGAGACGTTCCTCCTCCCAGCACGTGCGTGTGCAGAGGTGGGCACTGGAAACACACGCACATGGGCATGCATTCACACACATGCAGACACGCACACACAGGCATGCATGCTTGCAGATGACATGTGCTGACACTGGCACACAGAAGGACATATATGCACACACAGAGACATGCACAGACACACACATACACGCAGACATGTACTCATGCAGACACACAGGCATGCATGCACAGCTAACACATACGGACACACACAGGCTCACATGCAACAGTTAACACATACGGACACACACACACACACACACACACACACAGAGGCGGGGACAAGAATCAGATGAAAGCAGATGGGGCCGGGTGGGAGGGCCCTGGAGCAGCCTCACTCCAGCCTGGCTAAGAGCAGCAGGAAGTGAGGGGCGCTCCCAGGCCACTGCTGTCCCCAGGGTGACTGGGCCACAATGGTCTCCTTAATGAGGGAGGATAATGAGCTGGGGGGCAGGAGGCCAGCTGCACACAATTAGGACGTGAATAAAGTCTTCTGAGGTCACGACTGGACTCCCGGTGGGGGAAGGGACCCTGCTCCTTCCCTCTCCTCCGAAATCCCTCCTGTCCTGGGGGGCCCTCCACCTCCAGCCTTCCCGGCCATCCCACCCTTGGGCATTCAGCCCTGGGGTGCTCCTCAGCCTGCATCCTGCCTTTTTGTGTGGAGACCTGGGGCAGGCCACTGGCCCTCACTGACCTTCTCATGTCAGGACAATGAGCTCTGCCTACTACAAAGGGTGGACCCAAATAGGTGCTGAGCACCCGACAGGCTGGGGGTGACACAAGACACCAGAGTCAGGACCTGATCCCCATGGGCACAGTGCCTGCTGGGGGTGCCCAGGTGCTGAGTGCCAGGGGAGCCCACGTCACCGGTGTCCCCATCTGCCTCACACCACAGGCCCTATGGGGACAGCTTCTGTCCAGGAGGCCGCCTAACTCCCCTTTTATGAGTGGAGCCGGTTCTGGCAGCCCCGATGTGCTGCCCGGCATGGTAGGCCTTTAAGAGCAAAGGCGCCCACCCAGCCTGACCTCCCCTGGTCAGGGGCTCTGTGACGGAGGCCTCCTGCCAAGTCATCAGCTCTCAGCACTGGCTGGCGGCCTCAGCACGCCAAGGGAAGCGCCCTCACGGCCACACCTTCCTGCCTGAACCCTTCTGCTTCCCCCCACGACCACCTCCTGGACACTGGAGGCCAACACTGGTCTGGATTCCGAGACCATCAGCACAGCCACTAGGTCACAGTTTGGATGGTTTGGTGGAGTCTATGGCAAGAAGATGGCAAGAACGGAGCTGCCTCTCCCCCTCACGCCCCTCAGTGAGTGGTGTGTGGCCAAGGCCCCAGGGGCGGTGGGCGCATCTCACAGGGCCTGGCTGTGAGCACAGAAGGTTAGAGAGAAAGTGACAGGCTGAGGAGAAGGCTTTAGAGCAAACGCTCCAGAGCCAGAGGGCACATTTCTCTCCCAGCTCCGCCGCTGCTTCAGTTCAGGCCATTACCTTGATGTGCTCATCTGTAAAATGGACCTGTTGTGTTGCAAGGGTCAGAAGTCTTAACCCACAAAAAAGCCCACTGAGAATAGAGCTTGGTTCCTAACAAGTCCCACAAGAGAAGTATTTGAGGATGGGGTGGAGGGCGCGGCACACCCAGCGGTAATAAAGTGGTGTTTGGGGACCACATGGCAGGTACCAGAAATCAAGCTCAGGGCTCCACCCGGCAAAGCTTTGGTCCATCTCCTGGACCACAAAGAACTATTATGAATATTTTCTTTGGTTTTTGGGGCACACCCAGCACTGCTCACGGTTTACTCCTGGCTCTGTACTCAGGGATCACTCCCGACAGGATTAGGGGACCATCTGCAGTTCTGGGATTTGGACAGTTCAAATGCCCTACCCACTGCACTGCTGCTCTAGCTGGCCCTTCACAGAGCTGCTAATAACCAAGTACAAGTCAAGGAGTATTTGTACAGGAAGAACCAAGACCTCAGTAACTGCAGGGCAGGGGTAGGCGTTGGGAACGGTGTGGGGAGAGAAGAGAGAGAGAGAGGAGAGACATGCCCAGGGGGGACCTAAGGGAGCATTTCTCCTGATGCCCAGACAAGGGGCTGAGAGGGAAGAGGAGGGTGAGTCCAGGGACAGCGGGGGGGGAGCAGAAGGGGGCTGTCTCTCCAGGAAGAGGGTGTAAGACAGAAAAAGCCCAGACCAAGGGGACAGGGATACGCAGTTCAGCCCTCACAGCTGGCGGTGACAACTGGATGGAGCACTTGCGCAAGCGGGCCAGCTTCCATCAGCAGCCCAGGAAGCCGGGGGAGCAGACAAGGAATCTGAATGGGTGACGCTCCCACCTCTCGGAGAGGAGACTCCAGAATGGGTGACACTCCCACCTCTCAGAGAAGAGACTCCAGAATGGGTGGCGGCTCCCACCTCTCGGAGAAGACTCCAGAATGGGTGGCGCTCCCACCTCCTCGGAGAGGAGACTCCAGAATGGGTGACACTCCCACCTCTCAGAGAAGAGACTCCAGAATGGGTGACGCTCCCACCTCTCGGAGAAGACTCCAGAATGGGTGACCGCCCCACCTCTCGGAGAGGAGACTCCAGAATGGGTGACACTCCCCACCTCTCAGAGACAAAGACTCCAGAATGGGTGGACGCTCCCACCCTCTCAGAGAAGAGAGACTCCAGAATGGGTGACACTCCCACCCTCTCAGAGAAGAGACTCCAGAATGGGTGACGCTCCCACCTCTCAGAGAAGAGACTCCAGAATGGGTGACACTCCCACCTCTCGGAGGAAGAGACTCCAGAATGGGTGACGCTCCCACCTCTCGGAGAGGAGACTCCAGAATGGGTGACGCCTCCCACCTCTCAGAGAAGAGACTCCAGAATGGGTGACGCCTCCCACCTCCTCAGAGAGAGAGAGACTCCAGAATGGGTGACGCTCCCACCTCTCGAGAGAAGAGAGACTCCAGAATGGGTGACGCCTCCCACCTCTCAGAGACAGAGACTCCAGAATGGGTGACGCTCCCACCTCTCAGAGAAGAGACTCCAGAATGGGTGACGCTCCCACCTCTCAGAGACAGAGAGACTCCAGAATGGGTGACGCTCCCACCTCTCAGAGACAGAGACTCCAGATTGAGACAGCCTCTCACAGCTGGTCCAGATCACGTGGGTATGGATTGAGGGGCCGGAGGGTCCTGAAAGACCAGGACTGTAGGACACAGGCAGCAGGACGAGGCAGACGCTGAGACTGATACGGGTGACGCTGGCTGGGGGCAGGGAGGGGTATGTCAGGGGTACGCTATCTCGCCTTAGGGCTCCTATTGCCGCCTCCCCCCCGCACCCTCCTCACACTGCACCAATGGCTCATAGCTGATGGTCATTTTGTGGGTGGCCAGGGTCAGTCCCGAGCAGCAGAGGGTCAGGCTCATCTAGCGAAAGCCGTGCCAGGACCCGGCACCCCAGGAAGGTGTCCAGAGAGGATGAGTGGACGTCTGGCTGGACAAAGAGACAGCAGGAAGTGGGGAGATGCAGGGACATGAGGCGGCCTGAGCTCTCAGCACTCCCTAGACACGGAAGTGGACGGTGGCGGGTGCTGATAATTAGGGTAAACGCTGGGGACAGTGAGGAGTGACCCTATTGGCAGTGAGGCTGAGAGGGAGTTTGGGGGGTCCTAAGTTCAGTAGCTCAGGACTCCCTAAGTTGGATTAGGAACCCCCTAGAGCGGATGATTTATCCAAATGGCCTTCTAAGAAGGGGCAATTGCAGGGTCAGCGCCTGGTGTGACCGCCCCAGGAATGTCCACCAGGCGCCCTTGGCAGACCAGCTCCAGCTGTCTGCTCCTGGCAGAGACTCAGGGGCCTGCTCCTGTCACGGCACTGACCCAGGAGCCTAACGAAGCTGTCGCGTTCCACAAGGCGTCCACACAGCAGCCGCCTCTGAAAGTCACCAGCATCCCTCACCCCAGGGCAGGGTCGCCCGCCTGACTTCCCTCTCCCCACCCCCTGCCAGGGTCTGACAGGGCCGGAGCGACAGCACAGGGGGGAGGGCATTTGCCTTGCACGGCTGACCCGCCGATCCCCGGCATCCCATATGGTCTCCCGAGCACCACCAGGAGTAATTCCTGAGTGCAGAGCCAGGAGCAACCGCTGAACATGGTTGGGTGTGACCCAAAAAGCAAAAAGAACTTTCCAGTACATGCCACCTCCCTCAGGGGCTCGCCTCAGCGTTTCTCCGACCGCTGGTGTTTCCACACCGTGTGCCGTGGCTGTACCCCCGACTACGCAGGCTGTGGTCCGCACAGTCAATGCATATTTCCGTGAGCCACGCCCCCCCACCCCTTTAACTTCGGGAAAAGTTTGTTTAGGAAAAACCCGGGCTCACCCCCGTGAAACTAGAACGACTGCCCATGCCACAAATGAGGACAGAGAACAAAGCCCCGCGGCTGACTCAAGCCCAGAGAAACCCCTGCTCCCTCTCCGCGACTTATGGAGGGAGGTTACTTTGCAGGGGTGCGGGTCAAAGGTCACTCACAAAGTAGCTGAGAAAGGGGCAGCTGGCTGGGGCAGCTTCCTCCGGGGGCAGAAATGGCCCTCCCAGCAGGGCCAGGCAATAACAGAGAGGGGCGACAACAGAAAGTCCTCACAGACCGCCTGGCCCTCTAGAACTTCCGGAGCTGACATGACAACAGAGAGTGTGTGGGCCTGGGAGCAGCTGTGGGAAACCCAGGGGTACTCCAGGCACCCACTCGCAGGGGTGAGGGTCGGCGTGCTTTGCCTTGGACCATCTACACAGCAGGATGCTTCTTGGCTCTAGACTGGGCGGCTTCCATGCTAAGAAAGCCTCGGGCGGTGGCTGCCCCCACCCAGTTCAATTCCAGCTGACTTCAGCCCCTCTTCAGTCGGGGCAAAAAAAAAAACAAAACACAACGAGGACGATTCTGACTTTAAAGGCCATCTCCATAAACAAAACCGGCGCACCCCACAATTTGTCTAAGGCATTCTGCCCTCCAAACCCTCCTTATTTAATTTCTGGGGAATGTTAAATAGAGGCCTTGCAAAAATCCTGCCCGCCTGACGTCAGCACTTCTCCGACCCGTGGCTGCTCCACCATGCACGTGGCGGCTTTTCCAGGCTTCAATCCCAATTAGAATGGGGGCTGCTGGTGTCACTCGAGGAGACGATGGGGGTGGGTCCAGCAGGGTCCCTCTTGGGGAGAGAGGAGGCCTCAGGCAAAGAGGGCATGAAGCAGGCAAAGCAACACCTGAGCGGCACCTGTGTTGGCCCCTCACGAAACCGGAAGCCAGGCCCCATTCCTCTGCCACACAAGACCAGCAGCCTCGGCTGAAACAGAAGACCCTGAGACCCTGGGGGGGGGGGGCATCTCCAGCCTCGCTGCGTGCACACGGAACCAGAGACAGCGGGCAGGTTCTCGCAGACCAACACATAGATCAAAGTTTCACTGTCAACAGAGCAGGAAAAGACTGAACTAACTGGAATGAGACAGACCGAGGGGAATCCAGGAGCACACTCGGCTCCTGGGGCTGCTCCTGTGCATAGGTGCTCTGGGAGCACTTTCTGGCATGCGGCCGACACAGGTTCAATCCCTGGCACCACCCCTGGTCCCCTGCGTCCGGCAGGTATCTTACCCGTCCACCAGCTGGCTGAGGCCTGTGCCAGTGCACCACATCATTCTCATCCTACCCAGCCCTACCTCCCCATGCTACAGCTTAGGGCAAGCAAACAGAAAAGGCAGTTGGCTGGGAGAGAGCGGTGAGGGCCAACAAGCAGTGAGGGCAGACCAGATGGACTCAGCAGGCCCAAAGGAGGAATGGCAGAGAGCTGATGGCCCAGGCAAGCCTCTGCCCCACCAGCACGGGCTGGTGGACCCCCTGGCAGGCTTGAGTTTTGGCCTCTCGGAGTCGCCAAGCAATTGCTTTCCCAGATATTAAATTTAAGTTGAGGCGGATGGGGAGGAGGGCAGGGAACAGCATTCTTCCTCATCAAAGCCAAGAGCAGAAAGCAACACTCCTGCTTGTAACCGATCCCGGCCTGTTTGTGATTACGGCCCCTGCATAGGACGGCCCTGGCAGGCCGGGAGACACTCGCTTACTCAGATAATCTTGTCCTCAGCTGACATGACCAGAAACGTCTGTCAGCCTCTCTTGCTTTCAGCAGTTCTCCAGGGCAACTCTTCAAAACATTATTTTATTTTAAACAAGGTTGTGGGGAAGGATCACCCCCAACCCTTACCATGAAATTCCACAACACTAATCATATTCCTTCTGTTACCAGCACCCACAGCAGCCGCAGGAGCCATTGGCTAATGTGATGAGGGAGGGAGGCCGGCTCAGGGTTGGGCCAGGTTCCTCCTCCTCCCTACAGGAGAGAAGGAACAGGAGTGAACATACACACACAGCCACACACAGTCACACAGAGTCACACACAGACATATACAGACGTGCACACACAGACACAGAGAGATACACAGACACGCAAGGACACAGACATACACAGATGCACACATAATGAGCATACACAGACATAAATACAAACACACAAAGGAGCACACACACAGATACACACAGACACAGAGACACAGACACACACACGGACACATACACATACACACAAGAATGAATGCACAGACACAACAAACACACGAATGAACACACACAGAGACACTCACACACACACACACACACACACACACACAGACTTACGCTTCCAGCAAAGCCCACGACAGACTGTTGTTCAGCTGTTTCCTCCCGGGAAATTCCATCTGCAAAGCAGTTGGCCTCACAAAGCCTGTTTCCAAAGGTGTCCAGGGCCCACGTGCCCGTGGCCATCATTACCACCCCGGGGACATTTGCAGCCAGTGACCATTTGGCTGCCGGGGAGCTGGCTAGTGGCCTGCCGGTGTGGTCAGCTTCCCCCGCCTGCCCTCTGGAAGTGGAATCTGTTTCTCTCTCAGAGCTGTGGGGCTCTGAGGGGCTCTGGAACTACAGGGATGAAAGCTGGCCTCTTGCCCACCATGGTAACGGCCAGGAGACCCAAAAATGGGGAGCTCAGCACTTAGAGAGACACTGTGGTCACAGCTGTCATTTATGGCCACAACTCTGTCCTGCACAGGAGGAAAGTGGACGCTCAGAGAGCTGCAGTGACTTGCCCAAGAGCAGCTGGCACGTGGTGATGGCCGGGAGCCTAGATGGTCAGAGATCACTGTGTGCCAGGCACGAGAGCCCCTGCCGCGAGGCCTCTGGAGTCAGCCTTAGCACTGGGCTGGGTTTCCTGGCTGGGGATGGGGGTTGGGGGTAGGGGAGGAAGGAGGAGGAAAGAGAAGAAGGGAGGAGGAAGGAGGAGGTAGGAGGAGGAAGGAGAGAAGGGAGGAGGATGAGGAGGAAGGGAGGAGAAGAGAGGTAGGGGAGGAGGGAGGAGGAGGAGGAAGGAGGAGGAAGGAGAAGGGAGGAGGAAGGGGGGAGGAGGGAGAAGAAGGGAGGATGAGGAGGAAGGGAGGAGAAGGGAGGTGGGGAGGAGGGAGGAGGAGGGAGAAGAAGGGAGGAGGAGGAGGAAGGGGGAGGAGGGAAGAGGAGGGAGAAGAAGGGAGGAGGAGGAGGAAGGGAGGAGAAGGGAGGTGGGGGAGGAGGGAGGAGGAGGAGGTACCTGCTCTACACCTGGAAGGAAGGTGCCCATGCAGAGGCCCCCGCCGGTGCTGGTTCCAAGTTCAGAGAACCAGAGGAGCTGATGGAGCGTCCAGGTACGAGGGTGATGCCTCAGAGGACGGCAGCACGTGCTCTGCATGCGGGAGCTCTGGGCCTAATCCCTGAGGCCACATGGTCCTCTGAGCACTACCGGGTGTGGCCTTAAAAAGGGCCAAATATTCACAAACTCCAGGGCTGGCGGCGTGGTTCCCCTCCACACCGACTCACTGGGATGCAGCAGCGGCTGGGAGTGGCCTCTCTGGTTCAGGGAGACAGAGCCTGCTGCTGGCACAGTCTCACCATGCCTGAGAGGCTGCGCTGGTCAGTAGGGGCGTCCCTGCGCGAGGCCCCTGAGGAAAGGCTCCAGGTTTCAGGCCGGCCTCTGCCTCGTGCACATCCAAGGCTGGGAGCCTGGGACCTGCCTCACTCGCACCCCACCATGGGGTGGGCTGGAGAAGCAGCGGCACCTTCCAGGCCTTCAGCCCTCCTCTTGGGCTCGGCAGCTGCTCACGGCACCCTCTTAGTTACACGGGTCCCAGGCACTGCCGCGGCACAGCCAGTCACAGCCACTGCACAGCTCTGCAGGGTACCTGGGGTCCTCTCAGCTTAGATGCCCTTCACACGGCAGTTTGCAGTGGCCAGTCTGAGGGTGGGGTGCGTGACCAGACTGAAAACCACCGGCTCCGCGCCAGCTACTTCGGGCTGTGGTCATGACCCCAAGTGTCAGTAACCGAATGTAGGAATCAGGTAAAATCTTTGTAAAAATCATTTTAAAATCAAATTTCATTATAACTTATTATCATTGAGTTGCAGATCTTTTTTTTTTTTTTTTTTTTTTTTGGCTGTTGGGCCTCACCTAGTAGTGCTCAGGGCTTAGTCCTGGCTCTGTGCTCAGGGATCAATCACCCCTGGCAGGGCTCAGAGGACCATATGGAATTCTGGGAGTTCACATGGGGCTGGCTGCATGCAAAGCAAGTGCCCTGTTCTCTGTTCCATCTCTGCAGTCCGAGTGTTGGATTCCCCCAAACAGACAGCCATGTGCGCTGGGCAGAGGTCAAAGTTCTGCAGAAAGGGCCCTGCTCTGCCCACTGGGCCTCACCCACAGACCAGGCTGAGCCCAGGCTGAGTCCACTCATGCAGCACGGCTGCAAGAAACTGAGGCCAGGCTTCTCTCTCCAGTTCCTTCTTCCCCTCTGGGCTTTTCTCCTGCCCCTGTCGGGGTTCTGGAAGCTGCTTCCCACTCTCTGGGCTGGAGCTATTCACCACAGGGCAGTGCACTAGTCTTGAGCTTTGCAAAGACGTGAATTTTAGTATATGTGCTGCCAAAGAGCACTTTGCAAAGATGTAAAATCCGCAGGGAGAGAGATACCTACATCTGCCCCCTGGACACTTGCTCCACTCCTGCTGTGGCACTTGGTGGCACCCCGCAAGTCCCTGGGGCCCCCATTTACACTGGGGAAGGGCAGGATCCAACCTCCCGTCCTGCCTCTTACCAGACACTACATCAGCCCACGGTGACGTGTTTCAAAACAAGACAAGCCAATTCAGAAAAAGCCAGCCTGACGTCAAAAGTCCCCTACGAGTTGGCAGCCTATAAGTCTCCAAAGATCCCCAAATAGGAGTCTAAGAAAACGATTCTTCTGGCCACACCACTTAGAATGTTCCAGAAAACACCCCGGTGATTGACGGGCGCTCCCCAACGGGCTGGATACAGCGGGAGGGCGGGTGCTGCCCACCCCGAGCCCCCTGGCCTTCACCCTCAATGGTCAAATCCTGGCTGGTTCCTGAAGGCAGCCTCCGGACCTCCTGTGGTACCTGGGCCACTTCTCCACGATCCAGCCCAGTGAAAACTTAGCACGGGGGACATCTGCACCCCCGAGACGCCAGAGAGGGGCATAAAACTCTGGGCTGTGAGACAGTTCACCCCACACACCACTGCACACTACACAGTTCAAACGCAGACAGAAATGACTTTTGCGGGGCTTCGTGGTCCAGACAGCTGCCTCCTCTGATGGAAACCCAACAACTCAGCTACCAGGGTGGGGTCCCCGGGGAGCACTGGCTCACGCCATCTTCCCAAACAGGGCCCGTGAGACCACGCTGGCACGGTGGACATGGGGTGAGGTGGCGGCAGCGACGGAACCAGAAAAGCCACAGCTGAGAACATGCGCAGCCAGGCTGGGACGCCCACCAGAAACAGCTGCTGAGGGGTTGGGGGAAATGAAAAGGCAGTTTCTCAGCCTCAACCCCGAGGACCTGGCAAACGATATGCCCCAAAAAGTGCCATGGTGCCAGGGGTGGAAGCGGTGCCAGGGTGGAAGCCTGCCCCCACGGGAGAAGAGCTGTGCTCTGCTCTGCCGTGGGGCCACTGTCTGCCCCTCCTACTGGGACTCTGTGTGTGCACTCGCTCGGGGTGCTGGAGGGTCCCCCTGCCGGCTGCCTCCTGGACTCCTGTGTGCAGGTGTGTCTGGGGAGGGCGCCAGGTCACCACAGGTATACTGAACCCAGGAGGAGTGTGGGCATCATTCTATCAGAACATTCCATCTGGATCCAGACTTGGCCCGGTGACACCTGCCTTTTCTTGGCTCCCTGTCACTGCTCTTCTCCGGCCTCCTACTCCACCCCACACCTCCCAGCCTTTCCCGGCCCCTTCCTCTAGGCACCAAGCTCTGGCACCCTGCCTGGCTGTTTGCAGCCCAATGCCTCCGATTTCTCAGTACTGCGCCTGCCTCTGCTCTGCCTGTCAAGGGGGCGCTTTCTGGGTCTCCATCTCCCCTGGGCCCCCACTGGGCACTCACTTCATGAGCCTGGGTTCATGGACCACACAGCCTGAGGACGGGCAGTGCCAGGTCTGGGCAGTGTGAGGCTTGATGAGCGTTACGGTGTGAGGGCAGGGTTGGGGGAGGGCGGTCACACCCGAAACCAGCACTTTAGAGATGCTGGTGAGAGACTTGGTGGAAACACGTCCTGTCCCCCTGATGGGCAATTGGTCCTGCCGCCCTGGGCCGAGGCCAGCGTGGGCAGCGGCCTCACCCTGGCACTTTAGCTGATTTTCCGAGGTCACCACCAGACCGTAGTTTTGCTGGGAAGCGGTTCTTCCAGGAACGTGACCTTCAGCGGGCACTTGGGAAGTGACAGTTTTACCGAGCCGTCGGCCCAGCAGGCAGAGGTGAGGCTGGGCCGGGTTCCCACTGCCCCACATCTGCGGCTGGCGGCTCCCCGGCAGGCCTGGCTGTGAGAGTCTGTGCTGTCCGCCCAGCAGACCAGCCTCCGGAGGAAAGCTATTTTCAGTCTTGTCTCTGCGAAGTCCACTCTGCCTGCCACCTTCCCCTCGTGGCCAGGACCGCGGGCTTCCAGAGCTGTTCTCGGGCCTCGCCTGCCTCCCCCCCTCCTACTCCCCTGCTTGCGCTCCACTTCTCCCCTGTGCGCCCAGCCTCTCCTCCAAGGCCCAGCTCACCCCCTCTAGCTCCTTCTGACTCTTTCCCAGCTCTGCCAGTCCACCTGGACCCACTCAATCCGTGACTGACAGCTGCACCTCTAACCACTGGGCAAGGGGCAGGGCGAACCCGGCTGCACCTCGCATGAAGTCCATGAAAGCATGGCCCCCTGGGTCGCTAACAGAAACCTGCCTCCTGTCTCCAACCTTCCTTCCTGTGCTGGGAGGGGCAAGAACAGTTGCCTGGAACCCCACCCACACCCAAGGACAGTGGGGTGAATGAACCCTCAGACACTGAATGCTACAGCCAGGCACGGAAACAGAGGCACAAGAGGGCAACTGAGGCCATGGGCTCGCAGGCCAGCTGCCAGAGTCGGGCCACTTCCCCACAGACTGCCATGCGCTGGGCACCGCACACAGTGTTCTGGATCTGTAGCAACCCCAAGGCGAGAAGGCGAGGGGCACCGCCTCCCTGTTCTACAGTCGAAGGAGCCCATGAGGGTCCCATCTGACTGATCACTCTGGGCTACTATTAGCTAGCACCAGGCCCACACCGGCTCCCTATATCTCCTCAGAAAGATCTCAGGTCTGAGGCCACTGAGACTGGGGCTCAGCCTGGGGGGCCAAGAACAGCAGGGAAGCCTGTAGCAGCTCCCAGATAGAGGCTACCAGCGGCAGGAGGAGGCACCAGATGAGAGGGCACAGCTCCAAGCAGAGGGTGACAAGACGCGGGGCCAAAGAGGACTTGGGACTCGCTGACAACAGGGCAGAGCACATACTTCAGGGGTGGGAGAGAGACCTAAGCCTGCTGATGGCCAGGACAGGACGCGGGGCCAGCTCGCCGGAACCCAACTGCAGGCAGGCTCCTATAGCCTTCAGAGTATGACTTGGCTTACATTCAAGGTAGACAGCAATGAATCGATCTTTCTAGAATCAGCCCACCGGGGCCGGAGCGATAGCCCAGCGGGTAGGGCGTCTGCCTTGCACGTGGCCGGCCTATGCTGGGAATCGATCCCGGCATCCCATATGGTCCCCGAGCGCAGCCAGGAGTAATTCCTGAGTGCAGAGCCAGGAGTAACCCCTGAGCATTGCCGGGTGTGACCCAAAAAGGCAAAATAAATAAATAAATAAATAAAATAAAATAAAATCAGCCCACCAAGTTCACTGAGTTTATTTAGTGCCTATTGGTGAATATTCCGTGAATCCTGATGTTACACCCATGGCAGTTCAGGAATAAATTATTTGGGGTGGGGAGTTGGGGCTACACCTGGCTGTGCCTCAGGGCTTACTCCTGGCTCTATACTCAGAGAGATGACTTCTGGCAAGCTTGGAGGACCATACAGGGCTCTGGAGATCAAACCTGGGTCCCCAGGTCAGCCGCAGACAAGGCAAACGCCCTAGCCACAGCACTATCTCTCTGGCACCAGAAATAACGGACTTTTAAGCAACAGCAGCACCATTTTTTAAAGCGTCACATAACAGCTGCACTCTATCTTTCTGCACAAAAGGAAAAGAGCAAATATCTAAGGCGATAGCGCAGGGGCCCGGAGGGTGCTCTAGAGTTCTCTCTCTCTCTCTCTTTCTCTCTCTCCTCTCTCTCTCTCTCTCTCTCTCTCTCTCTCTCTCTCTCTCTCTCTCTCTCTCTCTCTCTCTCTCTCTTTACTGGGTCACTGTTCCTGGGTGGCTTGGCCATTGGCATGGGCGGCCAGGCAGTTGTTTAGTAGGAAACAGCAGGTAAGAGGCCCATTAGGCCCTGGGAAGTGATCTCAGCCCGCAGGCCATCCCTATGGGGTTCTCCGTCCCCGCAGTTAGAGGTCTAAACGGCAGAAAGACCAGGCTGTGGGCCACAGCGGCAGTGCAGGGGAGCTGTAGGCTGCAGTCTGCCTGGCTGGGGGAGCTCAGCATCGCCCCCCTCTTTCTGCTTCCTTCGTCCCTGTGGGTCAGTGGCGGAAGGGCTTTTGCCGGCTGGCCCCCAGACCCACGGCTTCCTCAAAAGTGCTTTCCTGGAAGTCACTTGTGCCCTACTTGGGGTACAGACAAAACATCCTCCCTCAATGACATGCCAGAGAACCCTGTGGTCACCTCAAGTAGCCAGTGTCTCCCCAGCCCGAGCCACCACTTCCGAGCAGGCCGAGATTGCGGTGGGCTCCAGGAAAGGACGCGGCGTCCCGACTAGGCTCCATCAGCAGACAGCAGTGAAGGGCCCGTGTCCCACTGCGTGATGCCCAGGCCCAGGCAGGTGAGGTGTGGCCAGCACGCTGAGACCTGCGGCTGGACAGCCTGTCTCCAGGACCCGGGGATGGCAGAGAGAGCCCTGCTGCACCGCAGTCTCGGGGGTTCTCACACAGGGCTCTGGCAAGAAAGTGCAGACTTTGGCAAGACCAGAGGACTTCCGGTGGGTAGGAAGGGGACACAGGTGAAGCGGTGACCTCTGAGGAGCAGGGAAGGATGCAGGGGCAGGGGTGACACTGACTGGGCTGAGCACCAACAATGCTGGGGAAATGCCTCGACACGGCCCAGCCACGTGGCCCAGGGCAAGCAGCACAACTGTGTCTTTGTTAAGAGCCTCCTCGCAGAAGCGGTTTGTAGGATGCAGAGATAGAGACACAAACACACAGACACAGATACACGCACACAGTCAGACATGCACAGTCGCATATACACATAGATACAGACACGCACAGATACAGACACACACAGATATAGACATACAGAGACAGACACACAAACATATACACAGACACACAGACACACAAACACACACAGGAACAATCACATACACAAATACAGATATAGACACACTTGTATCACTTGTCTTCCCGTTGTTCAATTTGTTTGAGAAGGTACCGGTAACGCATCACATAGACATATATATGACACACACACACACTCACAGACACACACAGACCTCTCTCTCTCTCTCTCTATCTCTTTCTCTCTCTCTCTTTCTCTCTCTCTCTCTCTCTCTCTCTGACAGCCTGACAGCCTCCTTCAATCAGGAAACCATCTTTCACAACAGATGGTGGGGAGAGAGCAGGACATGGATAAGGAGTTTCCCTCGCACACAGCCAACCCTGGTTTGATCCCCAGAACCCCACACAATCTCTTAAGTCCCACCAGGAGTGATGCCTGAGCACTGCAGGGGGAGCCCCAAAACAAACAACAGAAGCCAGGCTGGGACTAGTGGCCAACCCAGGCTCCATCCCCAGCATCCCATATGGTCCCCTGAGCACCACGGGATTGGTTCCTGAATGCAGAGCCAGGAGCAACCATTGAGCACTGCTGGGTATGACCCAAAAGGCCAAAAAACAAGACAAATAAATAAATAAATGAATAAGTAAGCCAGCTGTCAGCCCTCTGCACCCACTTCTGTCTGGGTGAAACCACTTGGACACCCTCGTCCTGGTGTCTGATAGGGGCGCAGGCACACACAGCACCCCGGGTCCTGCTCAGGGAGAAGCACGGGAGAGGTGGCGTCACCCCCACCCCCAAGCAGAGGGGCCCTCTGGAGGTACCCAGGCCTGGGAGGTTCTGTGGGTTCACCAGCCAGACCCTGCTTCAGAGCAGCCACTGAACTGTGTCCATTTTCTGGAGGGAACCCGAAGCCCAGTGGAACTAAGGGACCTCGGGGGCCTAGTGGGCAGGGGGCCAGGAGTCACTTCCCAGAGGAGCGGCAGCCCTGAGAGCCGGGCTGAGGACACCAACGCCACCCTGGAAGCCTCCTTTGCCCCCTTCCCATTCCAGGGGTCCCGGGGAGGGCGATGCCCTGGGAATCCAGAATAGGGGCCTGGGGCTCCCCCTCCACCTATCCCGCCAGGGGCAGGGTTCAGGACTCCTGAACCAGTGCCCTGTTTCAGCGCAGCAGACACGGGCCGCATCCCTGTCCAGGACAGACTGGCTGCCTCGCGCCTGCATCTGCTTCCGCCCTGGGAAGGGTGCAGGGTGCTGGCTCCAGGGTGGGGTGGGTGCAAGTGGGGCTGGGGCAGGCCTGAAGGCAAGGCCATGTGGAAAGCCCAGGGTAGGCACAGGGCCATCCAGGCCTGGGGCAGGAGACAGCAGGCCATGGCTGGAGCAGCTCCCTGAAAGGGAACCAACTATGAAGACCCCAGACCCAGAGTGCTATGAGCCAAGCCTCTAGGGACATCAGACAGCACAGCTCACCCCTCCAGCGGCAGGGGCCTGAGCTCACGGGTCCTGCAAGGTCTACTGGGATTGTCTCTGCGTCCCCACAGCTACTTGCTGACCCACGGCCAGGACCCAGGGATCCAGGGCTGTTCCTGTACTGTCCGGCTTTGGACCTCAGGTTCTCCCTCACTCAGTGACCCCAGAAAAAAGGGCACACATGCCTTTTCCCAGAGTCCAAATACCGGAAGGGAGCAGAGGGGGTCCGGGAAAGAAAGCAGACCTCTCCGCCTGGGCGCGTCCCCACGGCGCCCAACACACCACAGTGCCTGGTGGCCCACAGCAAAGCGAAACTGAAACAAGAACAGTCCAGGAATTGGTTCTGACCCAGAGACTGTTCTGGCTCCCTCTGGCCCGGCCCCGGCCCACCACCTGCAGGCAGACCCTCCAGCCGCCTACACTGAGACCCCTCTGGGACTCGCACGCAGCAGGAACTTGGACCGCCAGGCCCCACACAAGACAAAGCCTGGTCACGCGGACAGGGCAGCTCGGCCTCACCCCCGGGCTGGGCCTTCGTCTGAGGTCCTGGTGGGCCTTGGAGCAGCGGGGGCAGTTGGCTCAGCAGCCAGACGCTGACCAGAGCCCTGAGGACTCTGCACCCCTGGACACCACAGCCAAGTTCTCCCTGGACATCACAGCCAGGTTCTCCGGTTGTGGGGAGGGGGAGGCTGTAGACCGTCCAGGCAGGGCAGATACTGTCACCGGGCCGCCTCCCTGCACGCCCGTTAATTACCCCCAGCCACGGACACATTCTTCCACCCCGGCAAGCTGCTGGCCTGTGGCCCAAACCAACAGGGGAAGCTCCAGTCTCCTTAGCCCTCTCCCCGCCAGATGGAAATAACGTATAGTGCAGAGTGGGGGAGGAGGAAGGGAACAACAACAACAACCAAAAATACCCAAAAACCAGCCAGCGTCAGGCGGAGCCGGGGCCCCCGCACCCCCAGGAGCAGCCAGCGGCCGCGGCCACCACGGCACTCACCACTTTCGTTCTTCTCGATGACCTCCACCAGCTCCCGGCCTGGAGGCTCAGCTCCGAGTTCTCCTGCTTCCTGTAGTTGGACACCACCACGTACTGCTCCAGGATCATCGGCTCGGCGTTGGCGTCGGCACCTGGCGAGGCAGAAAGCACGCTGGTGAGCCAGTGGCCGGCCGCGGGCCCGCGGCCGGGCGGCCTCTGTCCATGGGCCTCGGGGAGGCTGCTCTGTGGCCAGTGTTGTTCCTCCGAGGGGTGGCCCGTGGCCAGGGCCCACCGTGCGCCGGGCCCCAAGGCCAGGCCATATAGCAGGGCCCCACACCGCCCGCTGCACGGCGGGACCGGGGGACATGGGGAGCCGGGGGGGTACCAAGGAGGGGCAGCGGGGAGACAGCAGAGACAGAGACAGAGGCCGAAGGAACAACACAGAGGAGGGAGGTGGCTGGGCCAGCTCAGTGAGGGGCACTGCCCGGCGCCAGGGGGTCCAAGGAGCGGCCTGGGGTGGACACGGGTGCTCTGGCCCCCTGAGCGGCAGGGGGCGGGCCGGCAGGCGGGTGGGCGGCTCATGAGGACTGAGGCCAGAGCAGAGCAGAGAGGAAGAGGCAGGCAAGGAGGGGGTGCTGCCTCTGGGAGGACCCCCTGAAAGCCCAGGGGAAAGGGAGGCGGCAGCTTGGCCTCCCCCTCGGAGAAGGAGGGAGTGAGCGAGAGAGAGTGAGCGGCTCCACTGCAGGCCCAGGCGAGAAGTCAAGAGGGCTGGAGGCGGCCAATCACTGGGGTTCACTCGCAACCCTTAAATAGAAACACATGAGACCCATCGAATGAGGAGCTGGGGGTGGAGGCAGGGGAGGGAGGCGGCCAGACTGTTTACTTGAAACCCTAGAAGAAAGTCCCCGCCAGGCCCCGGAGCCCAGCCCACCGCCCCCACCCCGCTGTGGCTGAGCTCCTGCCCCTGGGCCTCCCCAAGGCACTGCCACGGTTTCTCAGTCCCACCTCTGGGGGATCTGGAAGACACTGTCTCACCCCTCGGAGACTCAGTTTCCCTCCGCCTCCAGCTGGTGGAGCTGTGGGGCAGGGGGCTCCTGCCAGTCCTAGAGGCAGATGGGCAGATGTGGGGCACCATGTGGGAAGGCAGTGGGGGGTGCCCAGGGTCCTGCTCAGCTTCTGGGCGGTGCTCAGCGAGCAGGCACCGTGCTGCAAGGTGGCCAGACGGGGTCCCTGTCTGCTCCCCCAGTGGGGTAGCTCCTCACCTCTGTGCTCCAGGAGTCTCACTGCGGTGGGCTGGGAAACCCTGAACAGCACAGGTTTGCTAGGAGCTAAAAGGAGCCACAGACACACTAGTCACCTCCCTAGAGGAAGCCTTCCCGGACTATCCCCAGCCTGAAGGGAATTCCTAGAATACTTAAGTCTTAAACTATGCGTCTGTCCCTCAACACCTCCCCCAACCCCCACCAGCTGCCAACTCCCGAAGGCGAGGCTTACCCCTGCCTGGCTGTGGAAACGCCGAGGAGGGTCCCTAGGCTCCACCACCTTCCGTGGGCTTCAGCCAGCAGCTCCGGCCCCTCCATGAGAGCCTGCACTGGCCACCACTGCCCCATTCTGCCCTCACAACTCCTCTCTTGCTCCCCCTTTCATGGGTGCTCAGAGGCCCAGGGAGAGCAGAGCTCAGTGCAGCGGCCGCACTGAGACCCCTTCTCAGTTTCAGAGCCAACCCACTGGGTCCCGCAGACGAGCTGTCACCTCGCCTCCAGGAGCACCATCATGGGCTAGGGGCCCACCCAACTGCTCCCGAGTGCGTGTGCGCGTGCACGTGAGTGTGCGTGTGTGCACGTGTGTCCACATGTGTGCATGTGCATATGTGTGTCCACATGTGCGTGTGTGCATGTGAGGGCGTGTGTGTCCACATGTGTGTGTGTGCATGTGAGGGCATGTGTGTCCACATGTGCGGGTGTGCATGTGAGGGCGTGTGTGTCCACATGTGCATGTGTGCATGTGAGGGCATGTGTCCATATGTGCGTGCCTGTGTTTGTGTGTGCACTCAGGAAGAGGCAGCATTGCACAAATGGATCTTTGGGTCTCTCTGCAGGGAGGCCCGCAGCTGTGTCCCGCCAGGAATGTTCCCCAGCTCAGCTCCCGGGCCTGTCCCAGCTAAGATCACACCAGGTATGACCCAAAACAAGGAAGGAAGGAAGGAAGGAAAGAAGGAAGGAAGGAAGGGAGGGAGGGAGGGAGGGGGGGAGGAAGGGAGGGAGGAAGGGAGGAAGGAAGGAAGGAAGGAAAGAAAGGAAAGAAGGAAGGAAGATGAAGGAAGGAAGATGAAGGTAGGAAGGAAGGAAGAAAGGAAAGAAGGAAGGAAGATGAAGGAAGGAAGATGAAGGTAGGAAAAAGGAAGGAAGGAGGAAGAAAGATGAAGGAAGGAAGGAAGAAAGGAAGGAAGAGGAAGGAAGGAAGGAAGGAAGAAGGAAGAAAGGAAGGAAGGAAGGGAAGGAAGGAAGGAAGGAAGGAAGGAAGAAGGAAGAAAGGAAGGAAGGAAGGGGAAGGAAGAAAGGAAGGAAGGAAGGAAGGAAAGAAGGAAGGAAGATGAAGGAAGGAAGGAAGGAAGGAAGGAAGGAAGGAAGGAAGAAAGGAAGGAAGAAAAAGCAGCCAGCAGCAGCTCAGCGTTGACCTACCCCACGCCTCGCCCTCGGCTGGCTTCTGGGCCTGCCCTGGCAGCTGGTCAAAGTGAGCCCAGGGTGGCCAGAACCCGCCTCTCTGCGGAGGGAGACATCCATTACCTTGTGGCTAAGGGCATGTGCTTGTGCCCACCCAGGAAGGGCCAATTTTTCTCTGGGGGCCCAGGGGGTGTTGCGGAAAGGTCAGCAGGTTTTCAGGAGAGGAGCTCCTTAGCTAGCGGGCACCCCAGGCCTGTGAGCAGCTGTGGCCACATCTGCCTGGGGCCTTTCTTGGGCCACACTCACCCCTCACTGTCTCCTAGAGTCCTAGCTGCAGCCTTCTGCAGGCAGGGCACACATGGGCCCATTTCACAGAAGGGCAGACTGAGGCTCACCAGGGCAAGCGACTCTCTCAAGGCCACAATGCTGGGAGATGCCACCCAAGCACTCCATGGTGTTGCCTATGCCAGGAACTTTGGCACTGACCCTGCACACCATCGGGACGGGGATCCTCATGGTGCGCTGGCTCTGACTCCCGGGCAGAGCACAGCGCCTCGCCGCAGGTACTCAGCCAGCACGTGCAAATGGTGAACGAACGGAACGAAGAAGGGGCGGCAGCCAGATGAGGGACGGGTTTGTGTGAGGCCGACAGGACGGACACACCAGGCAGGGCCTCACCTCTGACATCTGGGTACACGGAACAACTAGAGTCTAGGGCACGTTGGGGAAAGAGACACAGGCGGAGCCAAGGGGTCAAGCTGGCTTGTGAACAGATGCTGGGTGCGCACAAGCAGCACCCTGAGGAGACGCAGTGAACCCAAGACAAGGACAGTCATGCGTGATGTCACAGCAGCGACACAGGTCAGGAAGGACAATGCCACTGTCCGGCCCAGAGCTGGGGTCACGTAGACAGATACACAGACCGGTACCTTCATGGCTGGCTCCCAGCTGGTGCTCCCTGGCTCTGCTTGAGAGGGTGTGGGTTGCCCTGGGCTGCCCAGAACAGGTATCCAGAGCGAGCGGCTCAGAGGAGGGGGCTGACGCCTCCCCCCAAGCTGTCCTGCTCCCTCCCAGCCCCAGCCCTCCGAGGGGAAGGACTTGGCAGAGCCGCGGAGGCAGGGCAGCCCTCCCAGGAGGAAAGGGGGCTTCGTGGGCGTCTCATCCAGGTCTGGGTGCTGGGGTCTTCCTCTACCCACCCTTGCATCATACCAGCAGGCCCCCAAGGCCCAGCTGGACCCTGTCTGGGCTCTTGCCCCGTCCCGGCTCCTGCCAACTTAAGCTTCTAAGCTCGGCTACTGCCACGTCAGTGCCCCTCCCCCACACACCTTCAGTGGGTCCCAACTGCCAACTTGGAGCCCCGCCTTTCTTGTCACCCTGAGCTCCCCGAGTTCTCTGACACGCCTGCGCTTATTCTGGGGAGCGTGCACGGCACGGCACTCCCACTGTTTGCAGCTTCCTCGTGGTGTGCGGGTCTCCCTCCCCACTCCAGACCCGGTACTCCCCTGCCTGTGGGCACCTCCCTCCTGCCTGTGGGCACCTCCCTCCTGCTGCCCACTCCAGCGACCAAGCCTCCGGGGCCTCCAGCCACGGTGCTCAGCGCAGGATACTGCTCTCTGACCACACTGGGCCTTGGGCGAGATCCCCAGTCAGGGCTCAGGAGAGCTACAGGGCCGCAGCAGAGCCTGGGCTCCATTCCCTGGCCCTGCATGGGCTCCTCAGCACACTGGTAGTGCACTGGGCCCCCAGCACCACTAGGGAAGATTCCCCCAAATGAAGACTCCCCAGCTCTAGCCCAGACCCCGAGACCATAAACCCAGCTCAGCCAGATTTCTGCGCCCCTGGGGACGACGCTGGACATCTCTGAGCCGTTCCCAAAACAGAGGCAAGGATGCATGTGGCCCTTCCCGCGGAAGGAGGTGGCAGGCCTGGTGCCCTGTGTAAACTGTGGCCAGCGTTGATAGAGCGGCGCGAAACGGAGGGGCTGGGGTTCCCACGGCAGCAGCAACTGCGGCACCGGGTCTGGGTGAGGGTGGGGGCCCGCGGGTATGTCCCTGCAACACGCCTCAGACCCCTGCATGCCTGGGGGACAGGAAGGTTAGGGAGACCCTGGGCCCCCTGGGGAGGTTCGCGGTGCCAAAAGGCGCCTCTGCAAACACCCCAGCACTGGCCTTTCCCGTCTTAGTGTTGCGGCTCTTGTCCGGAGACCGAGGCCCATGGGGATCTGGTGGCTGGCTCAGGACCCAAATCTGGCCAGAATCCCCACCCCCTAAACTGCTACCCCACAGCTTCGCAAACAGCTGGCCTCATCCTGGGCAGCCCAGCGCTGCAGTGGCCCAGGGGTCTTGCTCTACCCAGTGCGGGAGCTGGATTCCGGCTCCCCACAGAGCCAAGGGCATCTCACCAAGGTCCCGTGTCCCCCCTCCCAGGCTGCCCCGGGCCTCCAGCCTCCCTGGGCCCAGGACAGCCAGGCTGTACGTTTGGTGAATAAAATGTATTGTTGTGGGCCAACTGGGCTCCCGCTCTCTGGCTCAGAGAGAGAGGAAAAGGGACAGGAGCCCAAGATTAGCTCAGGCGCAAGCCCTGCCCACAGGCAACAAGGAAGGTCCATGGCGAGGGGCCCTGCACGGCCTGCTTCTCTGGCTCCTCCACAGCCGTCCACAGTACTGCCTACAGCTGTCCCCCCTGGCCCGAAGTCTCCCTGAGCCAGAATGCGGCTGTGCCTGTGGCTGGGGAGAGCAGCTGGGGAGTGGAGGGGCTCTCAAAGCCCTTATCTCTGCTCACGCCCACCCCATAGCTCCACAGCAGAACCCTGCAGGGGTTATGGCCGCCATCCCAGAACACAGGCTAAAGCAGAGTCCCCAACCCCAGCCTTGCTCTGCCCAAATGGGGAGCACAGGTCATGTTCCTAAGGGCCATCCCCAAGCCCGGCCAGCCCCTGGCCCAGGGAGCCTGGAGACCTCCCACCATCACAGACCCCGGAACCAAGAGTCTCTGCCTGAGAATCACATCAAGTGGCCTATGGCAGCAGGGCAGCATTGGGGTGGACGCTCAAGGTCCTGAGTCCTGCTCACCATGTGCCTGGCTCCTGGGGAGACCCACTTTGTCCTGGGAGTGCTAAGGGGACCTTTCTGAGGCGGCCCAGCCAGGACAGGGCAGAGCTGGAGTCAAGCTGCTCTGATGCGGCATAGGTTGGTCTACAGTTAGGGGTCCTTGGCTGGCACCAGGAGCTCCAGCTCAGGCTGGCCCTGAGACCTACAGGGGGGTCCACCGAGAAGACAGAGGTCGCAGGCGGTGGTCGGGCAAACGGGGCTGGCACGTGGCCCCGCGGCCCGGAGTTGGGTGGGAAACAACTCAGTCCCTTTCCCACGCTCACGCCCGCCCGCCGGGACACGCGGTCACACGCATGCAGAGAGGGTGAGGCAGTACCTGTGAGGTCCTTCTTGGGAGACTCAGCCCAGCTGGAGAGCCACACTTCCGAGTCCCCGAAAGCAAGCAGCGGCAGGAGAGAGGCAGCAGAAGAGAGAGAAGGTTAGGCGGTGGGAGAGCCAAGGCGAGTGGCTGCAGGCAGTGCCGGGTCGCTTGCGGAAGGCGGGGGAGGGGAGGGAAGCGATTTCCTGGCCCTGGGCTGGTCCTGGGCTGGGCGTGGGCCTGAGTGATTACAGAGCCCTGGGCCGCAGCTGGCTGCCACAGGGATAATGAGGTGTCCGCAGAATCCAGGGACCCGCTGGGGCGCCGAGGAGCCTGCACAAACCTCAGCTGGACGCAGCTGTGGGTGACCTCTGCCCGGACCCAGAACAGCCTGGCCCTGCCTCTCCGGCCACCTCTGGGCACTCCCAGAGGCCAGCAGTCTCAGCTGTGTGGCCGCAAGCAACAGTCAGGGAGCCCAAGGCTGCTCTCTAACCTTGGGACGCCAGACCCAAGCCTTCATGTGGGCTCCAGCCCCAGCCTCACGGGCTGAGAAAGGACGGGAAGGAACCTTCCTTTTTAGGGACACCCCCAACCCCAGCCCAGGAGGACTGGGGTTTGGTAGAGGAGAAGAGAGGAGGGCGCCATTCTGGGCACAGAGAACCATAGCTTCTCTGGGCCTCAGTTTCCCTCCTGGGAAAGAGGGAACAAGCGGTGTGGCTCCGACAGTGGAGCGTTTACACACAGGATGCCCCTGGATTCATCCCTGATGTGGTGTGTCGCCAAAAATGAAAGAATAAAGTTGCCCTGCTGCAGGGACCAGGGAGACGGCACTGGATCCAGCCCTGCGAATCAAGCCCCCTGCACACCCCCGCCACTGCAGCCCAACTCCACTAGTGTGGCCGCTAGTGAAAGAGAAAGTTGGGGCCGGAGGGATAGCCCAGCGGGTAGGGCGTTTGCCTTACACACAGCTGGCCTGTGCCGGCCTGGGTTCGATCCCCAGCATGGTCCCCCGAGCACTACCAGGAGTAATTCCTGAGTGCAGAGCCAGGAGTAACCCCTGAGCATTGCTGGGTGTGACCCAAAAAGCAAAAAGATAAAGTTGTCTTGTTACCAAAAGGCAGGAGCGAAACCCGAGCACCTAAAAGTGCATGTGATGAGGGGTCAGAGAGCCGACGGATGGGTGAAGCCAGCGTGCACTGTGTGTGTGGAGGCCCGGTTCTTTCTCTCTGGCTCTGCTGGGTCCCTGGAGCACCACTGTGGGGGACCCTTAGCACTGCGAGTGTCCTCCCCCGCCCAGAGGACATGATCACATGAGATGGGACCCGGGAGCATTCCGGCAAGGCAGACGCTGAGCTACTCGTGGCGTGAGCCTTGTAGGATATCAGATGAATGCGTGGAAAGAGGGAGCCAGAGGCCACTTTACCCAGGGACACTGCCAAGAGGTGGGCAGGCATGTGTCGCCATGGCACAGCGGTGGGGAGGGGATCTGGGCTCAGACAGGAAGGGCCAGGTTAGGGCCCCGAGCCCACAGCACAGAGGCACAGTCAGTGGCTGCTAAATTGTTCATTATCTCCAAAGGGACAGTGCCGCCCCCACGGGCACAGGGCAGCCTGAGGTGCAAGTCCGTGCCCTGTCCCCGAGCTCTGGCCAGGGCACTGAATAGTAAGCAGAGCCGATGCTTCAGCAGTGGTCGCTGTGGACACCACTCACTCCTAAAGCACTGACCTCCCCTCCCTCTTCCCAGGTCAGCTGGGTCACCAAGGACCCACAGTCTGGTGGCGCAGTTGGCAGGGCCCCGGAGCCTGACTGTCTGGATTGGAGCCCTGATTCTGTCCCTCCCAGAAAGGGCTTTAGTGTTCGGAACCTCATGTGTCGGATGCAAAAGACAAGAAGAACTGATATATTTACTTTCAGGTCAGAGAGAGGGCAAAATGGGGAGACACATGCACCCAACACACTGGACACATGCCCTCAGTACCTCCCGCCAGCACGTCCTCGGCGCCCGTGCTAACACACCCTCAGTGCCAAACACCCTAAGTGCTCGGGCCCACACACCCCTCAGCACCCTGTACCCACACACCCTCAGCAACCCGTGCCCACACACCCTCAGCGCCCTGTGCCCACACACCCCTCAGCACCAAGTGCCCACACGCCTCAGCGCCCGTGCCCACACACCCTCAGCGCCCTGTGCCCACACACCCTCAGCACCAAGTGCCCGCACACCCTCAGCACCAAGTGCCCACATACCCTCAGCGCCCTGTGCCCACACACTCAGCGCCCCGTGCCCACACACCCTCAGCGCCAAGTGCCCACACAACCTCAGTACCAAGTGCCCACACACCCTCAGCGCCCCGTGCCCACACCCTCAGCGCCAAGTGCCCACACACCCTCAGCTGCAAGTGCCCACACACCCTCAGCGCCCGTGCCCGCACACACCCTCAGTGCCCCGCGGTCCGCACATCCTAAGTGCTCGTGCCCACACACACCCTCAGCACCCTGTACCCACACACCCTCAGCGCCCCGTGCCCACACACCCTCAGCGCCCTGTGCCCACACACCCTCAGCACCAAGTGCCCACACGCCCTCAGCGCCTGTACCCACACACCCTCAGCACCAAGTGCCCGCACACCCTCAGCGCCTGTACCCACACACCCTCAGCACCAAGTGCCCGCGACACCCTCAGCACCAAGTGCCCACACACCCTTAGCACCAAGTGCCCACACACCCTCAGCGCCCGTGCCCACACACCCTCAGCGCCCATGCCCACACACCCTCAGCGCCAAGTGCCCGCACACCCTCAGTGCCCCGTGCCCTCACACCCTTAGCACCCCGTGCCCACACACCCTCAGCGCCCCGTGCCACACACCCCTCAGCACCAAGTGCCCGCACACCCTCAGTGCCCCGTGCCCTCACACCCTTAGCACCCCATGCCCACACACCCTCAGCGCCCCTAGCCCACACACCCTCAGCGCCCGTGCTCACACACCCTCAGCACCCCGTGCCCACACACCCTCAGCGCCCGTTCCCACACACCCTCAGTGTTCCCTGCACACGCCCCTCAGCATCCTGTGCCCACGTGCCTTCAGTGCTCCGTTACCCTCCAGCCTCCCACTGACCCCTTCTCCCAAAGGCTGGGTTCCTGCTACCCCTCAGCTGGGTATAATCAGCTCGGGAGCACTCGGAAACCAAGCACCCTGGCCTGTGCAGTTGAGAGCTAGATGGTGCTCAGTACTGGATACCCCACTGCAAGCCCACTTGTGCCTATCTCTCCCTTGGCATGCAAAACAGCTCCTAGCTCCCGTGAAACACTTTATATCCTTCCTTTTTGGGGTCACATCCAGCGATGCTCAGGGGTTTCTCCTGGACTCAGGAATTACTCCTAAGAGTGCTCAGGAGACCATATGGGATGCTGGGGATTGATCCCTGGTCCCACGTGCAAGACAAATGCCCTCCCCCGCTGTGCTAAGAGATGTGCTAACAAAGATCCTCCATTGCCCCTGAGGCTGCCACAGCCCCTGGAGGGTCCCTGTAGCCCTTGTGGGGTAAGCGTTGCCCAATTCTGGGCACTGGCCGGTGTACTGCCCTTCTGCTGCCTGCCAAACTGCCCCATCTCCAGGGGCCTGATGTTTGGCGGGGGGACGAGACAAAGGCCCCTCAGCCTCCAGGATGTTTCTGTCCTCTTCCCCTTTTCCCTTGGAGAAAAGGTTTGTAAAAGCAGGATTTGATTTCCAGTGGCTTGGACCTGTGGAATGACTCCAGCCCAGGGGCTCTGCCCCAATGACCCCCTGAGGAATGCCCTGGGGTGGGAAGGAGCCGGAGCTGGCCTTGGCCCGGGGCTGGGAAAGCCAAGAGAGGGCGGGAGTGAAGGAGCAGGGGAAAGGAGCAGCTGCCACAGACCAGAGCCAAATGCTACAGAACAAACCTCCCCCTCACCCCCCAGGCCCACACAGCAGAGAGAATCCTCAGGGCCCAGTTGGGGTGTGCACAATCAATCTTACTCCAGCAGGCTGTGTGACCTCTGGCAAGTGGCTTGACTTCTCTGGGCCTAAAGTTCTGATTTTTAGACACTCACGGGCCAGCTGATCTCCAAGGTTCTAGACCCTTCCCATGGGACCTGGCCGGCTCTCTGGGACACCAGGGCAACCAAACACAGCTGAAATCACTCTTCCAGAGATGAGGAGCGTCTTTCCAGGGAAAGCCGCTTGGACACGGGCTCACGATGGAGCCCAAGTGGAAAAAAAAGCAAATGATCCAGGAGGCCTTGAGCGAGCCTGGGAGGGAACCCCACACGGAGAGAGCCGCCTGCCCGCCCGCCCAGGAGGGAACCCCACATGGAGAGAGCTGCCTGTCCACCCGCCCCGGGAGGGAACCCCATACAGTGGGCGCTGCCCACCCGCATGCCCGCTGATGCTGACACTGCTGCCGGGTCCGTGGGCACCAGGCCAGTCTCGGGGGAGCCCCCTGCTGAGCGAGGGAGGGGCGTGAAGCAGCCCTTTTTACAGGGCTGACAGGGAAGAGAGACAAGGAGCATTCACATACCAGGGGCCCGAGTACAAATCTCAGCACTGCATGGAGAGGCTGGCACTACCAGGAGGGGCCATGGTGGTGCCCAGCACCGGGACCAGAGCACGCTGCATCCTCTGGCTATTTTACCCAGAGGCCTGGGCCCATGAGGGAGCCCCCACCTGCACATGGTCACTTGTGCCCAGGGCGAGCGCCCCACGGTGTGCACAGGCCTCCAGAAAGCCCCGATTCCTCCTCCTTGTCCTTTATCACTAAGATGACCCAGAGAGGCCTCTGGGCTGTGCACAGAAGGTGGTAACGGGCAAAGCTGGGGACAAACGCAGAGTATGCCTGGAGACAGGCAGTGACGCCGCACACCCCACCCCAGGAGCTCAGGTCCACGCCACAGCCAAGGCTCCTGAATGACAGAAGCCGCCCGTGAGCCCAACTCCTGGCAGTTCTGATGACCACAGAGAGCAGAGCCCAGGGACGGGTCTCTCAGGAAGTGCCACCAGACACATCACTGACACTCCTGAACAGAACGGAGCCAGGAAAGAGGCTTTTTTTTTGAGGCTATTTATTTGGGGGGTGGGGGTCCACACCCTGCAGTGCTCAGGAGCTGCTCCTGGACATGCCCCAGTGCATGGCGGGGCCGGGATCGAACCCGCGCCTCCCGCTGCACAGCCCGCACAGCAGTGAGCCACCCCCAGCCCAGGAAAGACCCTCTTACTCAACAGTAACGCTTTCTTTTACCCTTGAGAACAGGACTCAGTGTCCCCAGCGTGAGACCTTGTTGGTAGGAAGCAGGGCCTGCCCACCCCGAGGAAGAGACCCAGAGTGGACAGAGGCAGGGGCAGGGAACGAACAACAGTGAGAACCTGCAGAGAAGCGGCAGGAGAGCGGCCCAGGACAGGTTAGGGTCATGGGGCTGCCCAGCCCGCAGAGCCTGCCCTGGCCGTTGGGGAGAAGGGGAGAAGCAGGCGGCTGGCCAGGTCCCTGAGTGGAGTGGACAGCCCCACCTTCCCCTCCTCCGTGCCCCTGCCATGCTGGAGTCCAGGGTGTTGGAGCCCGCAGCCTGGGCCTCCTCCCTCTCGGGGAATGCTATTGTTCTGACCTCACTCTGGAAGGCTCGCTCCACAGCTCTGCCGGCTCCGGCTCGTCCCACCAAACCCTGCCTGCAGTTTCCCTGGGGGCTCCAGCCATGTCACGGACTCCTTTGCAACGAGCCCACCAGGAAGCTCAGCCACTGGGCCAGCTCTGAAGGAACAAGGGCAGCTCTGTGGTTCCATGGCAGGAGGGAAAGGGGCCTCCTTCCCTGAGGGCTCTGTCCCCAGCTCCCCGACAAACAGGCGGTCTGGCCCACCCCATCCTTGCTCCTGGGAGGGACTCGTGCACAGGGCAGCGAGCAGTGGGAATGGCAGGAAGGTGCCCACAGGAGAGGGGAGCTGGAGGTGAATGAGCAGGAGACGGAAAACTAGCCTTCCTCCCCGTCAATCATCAGGGCAAGAGGGGCGGAGAGCAGAAGCCTAGAGCTGAACGCCCAGAGCCGCCTGCACGCAGTAAACCCTGGCAGCCCCCATCTGTGAGTCCTAAAGCTGCACAAAGGAGATTCCCCCCCAGCCCCCTGCAAGCACAAGGACCCCCACAAGCACCACCGCTAAGGAGTGTAATCGATTCCATCACCCAGTGAGAAGGTGTAGAATCTACACGACCCACCACAGCTGGGTCCTGGCGACCACGGGTCCCCCAGCACCCTGGGCCCTCCTGGTTCTTGCAGCCCCGAGGCCCCAACGGCGCCACATCCTTGGACCCTGGCACTGTTTGGAGGCCCCCAAGAGAATCCCGGAGAGGGGGACGCCGGCAAGAGCCATGCAGGCAGAGGGACTAGGGGAGCTCAGAGCTACTGAGCTGTAGGCCCCCCGCGGCTCCACACCCCCAGCCCAGGGGGCACACGCCCCGCCCTCGGGTGTCTCGCAGACATACCCATGACAGGGGAACCGACATTTCGCCATACGTGCCGTGGCCCGAGGCACCCCTGGGTCACTCGCTCTGAGCACGGGCAGCAGCCACCAGCTCAAGTCCTGATGGCGTGAGGGGCTTGCACGGGGCCCAGGGGCCCAAGAAGCGATGTCTGGGCCTCCAGCCCTCCCCAGGCCCCGACCCCACTGCCCCTCTCCCCAGGCTTCCAGGCAGACCTCCTCTCCGCAGGGCCTACTGGTGGGTGGAGGGGTGAGCTCAGCACTACCCGTCATACTCTCCTGTCTTTGGTGATTTATAAACGAGAGACACCCCCACCGGCACCCTCCGGCAAGTTACGCATTAGGAAAGGGGACTCCGGGCCACAGACTTCTGAGCTGAATCAGTAAAAGTTTTCCAGAAGCTTAATAAGGCCGAATCTCTGATGGGGATCCCTTGAGGACAGAAGGCAAACCCAGCAGGGGAACCCCGGGCCTGAGTTCTATGTGTCCACCTCCATATCCTGACGCCTCCGGCCTCCATGCTGGAGGCAGCCTGTGGAGACTCGGAATCAGAGAGGGAAGGAAACCTGGGCAAGGTCACACAGCAGCGAGAGCGTGAGCCCAGCTCCCATTTCACGGCGGCGCTGTGCCAGGCGCAGGGCTGGTAGAATCCTCACCACACCCCACAAGAAAGGCCCTGCCTGGGCCCCGCAATCAGGAAGTGGGGCCCGACATGAGCCAGACAGGCAGGCCAGGGCATGGGGGGGGGGGGGCCTTGGCTGTCCGTCCCTCCCCTGGCCAAATTTCTGGGGTGCTTGTCTCTGTGAACCCCATTCCTGCTTTCCCAAGCGGGGCTGCCTTCCCGGAACCCGAAGTCTATCGGCACCACCCGGGTGGGAATGTGCCCCCGAGACCCAGGAGAGGCCCCCGAGAACAGACAGTTCCCACCCAGGTGGGGAAAGGGGTGCGGTGGTGTCTGGGCTGGGAGCCGGGGGGGGGTGGGGGACCGGTCCAGGGCGGCGCGGCCTAGTTCAGGGCGTGGGCGCTAAGGCCGGGACTCCTCTGGGGGTCCCCGCCTCCCTCCGCCCACAGAGAGGACCAGAAAGTTCCTTGTTAAAGACAGGTGCTGCGGTTGGCCAGGGCGCCGTGGGCGGACGGTGGGGCACTTGGGGGTGCCGGGGGTTATGAGGCTGCTCTTCCTGCAGCTGTTGCCCCCGAACTCCCCGCTGCGGCCTCCCCCCTCAGTTCTCAGGTTCCCGAGTGAGGGGGTGGAGAGACACACACAGAGCCTCAGCCCTGCCCCAGGTTCCGGGATCCCCGCCACCCCCACCCCCTCCCCAGGCGCCTGCCTTGGTGGTCTCCTCTCCCACGTCCTGCGCTGGCCCCCTCCAGCCGCCAAAGCCGAGATCTGTGTGGACTAGGCAGGGCCAGCGGGCGGGATGCAGAGAGTGCAACCCCCCCCCACCACACACACCAGGCTCTAGGGGGCCGGGGAAGTCACAGCCATAGGCCGCGACCCCGCCCCCGCCCTGAGCCAGAGAGAGGAGCGTCTCGGATACGGGCCTGATGCTTGTTCCCAGACTATCGATGAATCAGCCGCCAACTATTCAACGCGCCTTTCCCACGCACACACAGAAGTGGGAGGGGGTCCCAGTTGTGACCACTGTCCTCTGCTGCCTGCCTCTGAGCAACAGAGTCGGGTGCAGACCTGCAGACACCCTCCTGCGTGTCTGTTGGGGGCGGGGGCAGCCCCCGAGCTCTGCAGGGCCCTGACCCGGCACACACATGCAGCCAGTGACTGAGGCTGGGCCTAGTGGGCAGGGGCCGGGCCAAGTGACAGACAAGACGTCCTCTGAGGAGAGCAGCCAGCACCCTGATCCTCAGGAACTGCTGGGCTCCCTCCTTCCTCCGCCCCTGGGCAGGCTCCCTCTGTGTCACCAGCCCGGACTGCCTGTGGGCACCTGCCCTAGGTGGGGTCTGGCCCAGAGCCGGTGGCCAGTGAGTCATGGGGTTCCATGAGGACCCCCCTCGGCATGCCTGAAGAACACGGGAGCGGCTGCCCACCTGACAGGTGCTAACGGACAGAGCAAGGCCTCCTGGGAAACGGGACAAGACTGGGGCCCCGGGGAAGGTGCTGGAAAGGCTGCGGCTCCCAGCATCTGCTGCAAAGCCCTTCAAAGAGATTCTCATAAACCGTCTCCCAGGGTCTCAGGGCGAGATGGATGCGGCAGGAAATGAGAGTCTGCACAAGGCCGACTGGCCGGTTGCCACTGTCTGGCCCAGGCAGAGCAGAGCTCCGCGGGCTGTTGGGGGGGCGCCGAGCCTGGGTCCCTCGGAGGCTCGGAACAACCCCCTCAGATGCCACGTCGATAGCAGGACGGCTCAGGAATCCCCGACATCTGGTTCTCACATGACCCGGTGAGGCTAGAAGGGCTGGAAGCCCCCGGGCAGTTCATCTCCCGGTGCCAGAGCGCAGGAGGATGGAAGCCAGAGCAGGAGCTCTCGGACCCCTCCCCCAGATCTGCTCTGACCCCACCCCTGGATCTGCTCTGACTCCTCCCCAGTTCTGCACTGACTCCTCCCCAGATCTGCTGACTCCTCCCCAGATCTGTTGACTCCTCCCCAGATCTGCTGACTCCTCCCCCAGATCTACTGACTCCTCCTCCAGATCTGCTGACTCCTCCCCCAGATCTGCTCTGACTCCTCCCCCAGATCTGCTCTCACTCCTCCCCCAGATCTGCTCTCACTCCCTCCCCCAGATCTGCTCTGACTCCTCCCCCAGTTCTGCTCTGACTCCTCCCCCAGATCTGCTCCTCACTCCTCCCCAGTTCTGCTCTGACTCCTCCCCCAGATCTGCTCTCACTCCTCCCCCAGTTCTGCTCTGACTCCTCCCCCATATGTGCTCTGACCCTCCCCCCCAGTTCTGCTGACTCCTCCCCCAGATCTGCTGACTCCTCCCCCCAGTTCTGCTCTGACTCCCTTCCCAGATCTGCTCTGACTCCTCCCCAGTTCTGCTGACTCCTCCCCCAGATCTGCTGACTCCTCCCCAGTTCTGCTCTGACTCCCTCCCCATATGTGCTCTGACTCCTCCCCCCCAGTTCTGCTGACTCCTCCCCAGATCTGCTCTGACTCCTCCCCAGATCTGCTCTCACTCCTCCCCCAGTTCTGCTCTGACTCCTTCCCCAGTTCTGCTCTGACTCCTCCCCCAGATCTGCTCTCACTCCTCCCCCAGATCTGCTCTGACTCCTCCCCAGTTCTGCTCTGACTCCTCCCCCCCAGATCTGCTCTCACTCCTCCCCCAGATCTGCTCTCACTTCTCCCCCAGATCTGCTCTCACTCCTCCCCCCAGATCTGCTCTCACTCCTTCCCAGATCTGCTCTGAAACTGTGGTCCTCTGGGCTTCACTAGCACCTGCGACCAGGCGGCCATCTGCTCTTTGCCATGGGGGTCTCCCTGCCCCTCTTCCCCAGGACTGGACATGTCCAGGCATCACCGCAAGCAACACGGCTACAGCTCCATGCTCCACCTTCTGCCCAGCCCTGCCCCTCTGAGCCAGCAGCAGCCCAGGAAACGCTGGGTGTGGGACTCCTGCTCAGCCGGGTTAGGGGACACACGCAGACTGGCTGCTGAGGGCCCAGGGGGTCCCCTATGCCCGGCCTCCCTCTCCTTGGCGGCCTCCACCAAAGCCCCAGGAATCAGGTGGCAAGACCTGGCTGGTGTCCCGAGGAGTGGCCAGGCACCCCCCCCGGGCTCTGCTCACCTGCATCAAGCCCAGGGAGCTCTTATACGCCAGCTCAGCCCCGTCTGTGCCCTAATCCAACACCTTCCCCGACTCTCCACTCAGGGTTTGACAGAGTGGGAGGCCCAGGGACACCGCCAGGGGACAGTCATGGCTCTGCCGGGTCTGGGCGACATCACCAGGCCCTGGAATGGACAGTGCCAGGCTTCAGTCCTGTCCACTTGACTAAGGTTAGCAGAGAGGTTGGGGTGGGGGCAAGGACCTTCATGGGAGCCTCGTGATCTCATACGAATGAAGGTCAGCTACACACTGCAGGGGATTGGGGGTACAGGGCCTGAAGTGCCCACCCTGCAGCGCCCGCCTATCACCACCAGGTGTGGACACTTGTGGAGCTGTTCGGGGTCACTCCCAGGGCACAAGCAGCGCTGGTGGGCTGTCAGTAAACAGGCTGTCGTGGGGCTCAGGACACAAAGGCCCCAGTAGTGGGAGATGCAGCCCCCAGACCGCTGCAGGCCCAGAGAGAGTAGGCATGGTTGGGGCTGGCCGAGGTTCGATCCCTGACACCGGATCTAGCTCCCCAAGGCCACCAGGAGTGATCTCTGAACACCACCAGGCGTGGCCCAATCTCGCCACCCCCCCAATCCTGGGGGGGGGCTATGAGAGGGGCGGTTGAGGCCCCCTGCCCTGGCCAGTCTGGAGAATCTACGCACGCACACAAAGTTTATCCAAAAGTCGACCATTGGTTCTGGCCACAAGCAGCCATGACCAGATGTGGGGGACCAAGCAAGAGTTGGGGAAAAAACACATTTTTCAGGTTCCGCAAACATTAAAGTATAACTAAAACTGTGAAAAAGTTTCTTTGCCTTTCGCTCTTCCAAACTGACCCATTACCCAAATGCGGATGCGCCGACTCAAACAGCGGCCACGTGTCTGGGCCAGACGGCTGATTTAGGGCAGAGGACAGAGCCAAGCTCGAGGGCGCCCATGCCCCGCCCCTGCCACATTTTTTTTGTTTTGTTTTTGTCTTTTGTTTGCGGCCACACCCAGCAGTGCCCAGGGATGACTCCTGGCTCTGTGCTCTGGGGTCACTCATGACAGGGCTCGGGGGACCGTTTGAGGTCTCTAGGGACCGAACTGAGGCTGGTCGCATGCCAAGCAAGCTCCTTCCAGCTGTGCTATGCCTCCGGCCCCTCCACCCAGCCTTTGGTTTTGCCCTGGCTGTGCCTCTCTGGGGGTGGCCCCTCTTTCCTCAGAGGCATGTTATGTTCTGCCTGGGGCCCTTTTACTGGGTCATGGTGGGGGTGTTTCCTCCCACAAAGCGAGAAAATAAAAGTTCAATGGGATTTTGCCGTGGACTCCTGCTGACCCCAGAGAGCCATTCCCCCAAGACCCCCAATGCTGGGGGACCCCATAGAATCACTCCTACCACCCCAGGCATCAATTGCTGGGGTCCCCAAGTCCCCACCCCCACGAGCCTGTTAATCATGCCAGCTCTCAGGTGCGCCCCCTCGCTGTCCCGCCCTCTGCACAGGTGTGGGGAGGTCAGGGTGCACCTCTGTGAACAGGCTCGGAGAAGCACCCACCTCCCTGCACCCCCTACTCAGTCTTCAGCCTCTTCCCTCTCGGACGGACACGGCAATCCAGGGGTCCAGGGAGGCAGCTGGACTGGGGACCTGAGGCGCCCAGGCCAGGGGCACCCCCTCCTCTGCCCAGCGGTGATGCCCGAGGAGCACGAGGTCACTTTCTCCACCGCCCGATGGACCTCACGCCACATGGGCTGGCCAGCCACTGCCGGAGTCCATCAGCCACTTTTCATTTCCAATTAGTGGCTTTGAACTTTGGGGTGACATCAGCTGCGGCCCCAGTGCCACGAAAACAGAAACTGTTGAGAACCCTGGCCCTGGGGAGAGTGGCGCTGGGAGGCGGCGCCTGTCCCAGACACGCTCGCTTGCTTCGGCAAGAAGCTCACGGGGTGCCAGCAAAGCTAAGCTGGGGTCCCCCACATGCCCGGCCCCTCCCTTGAGGGCACCGACCTAGTCCTCCCGTCTCCTCCTTCACCAGACCTCCGCCCCTGCCAGCCGGGCACCTCCCCGGCTCTGTCCAGATGTTCTGCTTATTCCCAGCCTGAACACGGACGGCTACTGATTTGGGGTCCGGGTCCTTTCACTCTGGTTAATGCTGGCCAGCGGCCAAGGGTGGCCTCAAGATCAAAGCTGTGTTAATGCGAGTCAGAAATGCCCGCCATAGCAGGTTCTGGAAACTTCTCCTCAAGTAATGCCTTTGCTCTCCACTCCCCCGAAGCCTGCAGGGCTGTTTCTGAGCTCAGGTCTCCCATTTGTGATCTTGAAGAGGAAATTATTTTTTTAGTTTTGGGCCGCACCTGCCAGTGCTCAGGGCTTCCTCCTGGCTCAAAGCCCAGCTAGGATCACTCCTGGAGATGGGCTCAGGACCCTATGGGGTGCCGGTCGAACCCGTGCAAGGCAAGCGCCCTACCTGCGCTACCACCTCCCCAGGTTCCTAAAGCTGGCTTGTCCCTGGGTGGGCTCAGACCACCAGCCTTTCTGCTGAGGGAGGCTCGCTCTTCTGAACAGGACGAGGGCTGAGCTGTCGGGAAACCCAGGGTGGCGGCTCGGAGAAGGGGGCACTGGCTTTGCGGGGACAGGGAAGGAGGTGTAGGATGAGCAGCTGCCTCAGTTTACCAGGCAAATGGAGCAGTGTGCAGGGGCTACACTTTGCTCACCACAGGGTGTGGTGCCCAGGAACGCAGCCTCCATGTGGCCAGCCCCGAGTCCCCTCTCCAGCTCCAGTGACCGTCTTTACAAGACAAGATCATTCATTGATCAGCTTTGGCTTGGGCTGGGGGCAGGGGTGGGAAGCCGGTGCTCTGGAGACCCTGGATGCCTGGGAAGATGCTCCTGCCCTTTGGGCTCTCCAGAGCCCCACGTTTCCCACATTTTCCTATCAGTCAGGGAGTCTGGAAGGGCCACAGCAGGCAAAGCAAGTGGAAGGCAGACATGTCCACTGCCCACACCAGCTTCTCGGCCCCCAGAGGCAGAGGTGCCCACCTGGCCTGCCCCTCACCCCAGTTTCTCGGCCCTGGACATTGCTCTTGCCTCTCATACTGGCTGCTGCCCTTTTCTTTCTCTATTTTTTTCTTTGTGGGGAAGGGGTGGTGGTTGGGCCACACCGGCGCTACTGGGGGGCTACTCGGGCTGTGCTTGGGGGTTGCTCCCAGCAGTGCTCTGGAGAAGGTACATGGAACAGGAAACGGAACCAGGCCAGGCTGTATGCAGGGCTCCTGCCTTCCTCTTCCCGCCCCCGATCGCGGCAGGGCATGCGCCTAGCCGCTGTCCTTCCCCCGTCTCGGGCCTTGTTCTCGGACTCTGCAGGGCCTGGGTTCAGGAGAGGCTGATGCCATGGAAGTCTGGAACCAGACTCAACCCCAGAGTTTGCCTGCAGGTGAGGGGCCGGTGGCTGTGCAGTGGGGCAGGACCCTGTCCAGGTCGCAGTGACCCGAGGAGCCATCCAGGGTGGTTTTGCCCCTTGGTCTGACTGAGGGTGAATGAGAGGGCGCCCCTTGCCTGTGCGAGCTGCCCGGCCTGCACCCTTCGGAGGGCCTGCAGGGGCCGGGCCGGGGTGGAGAGGCCTCTGCCCTGACCTTCCTTAACCCCACGGCACAGATGCAAACACCGAGGCACAGGGGAGCGACTTACCCTGCTCACACGGCAGGCAGAGCTGGATGCGAAACTCCGCCTTAAAACATCTTCTCTCCATGGGCTGAACAACAGGACAGTGGGAGGGCTCTTGCCTTGCACGCAGCCCACCAGGTTTGATCCCCAGCATCCCATTTGCTGCCCTCCCTCGGCCCCCCAGCACTGCCAGGAGTAATTCCTGAGTGCAGAGCCAGGAGCTACCCCTGAGCATCACTGTGTGACTCAAAAACAAACAAACAAAAAAGGTAGTTTTTCCTTGATAAATAAGCGACTGACAAGGACCTCCATGACCAGTTACAGTGTGTGGAGTGTGTGTTCTCTGCGCTGCAGAAGTGGAGCAAGGTGAACTGAGCAAGGGGTGCACAGACTAAATAAAAGCTGCATTGAGGCCAAAGGGAAGAGCAACCGATGCCACCTTTTAGAACCTATCCAGAAAGATGGGGTCGGAGCGATAGTCCAGTGGGTAGGTTTGCCTTGCATGCAGCTGACCGGGTTTGATCCCTGGCATCCCATATGGTCCCCCGAACAGCGCCAGGAGTAATTCCTGAGTGTAGAGCCAGGAGTAACCCCTAAGCATTGCTGGGTATGACCCAAAAAAAAAAAAATAAAACATCAAAAACAGAACCTATCCAGAAAGAGTAAACGTGTGGCTGAACAGAGGGCTTGGAGGGCTGTGGCTGTGCTTGGTGTGCTCATGGCCCTGGGTTGATCCCTAGCCTAGCACTGATGGGTGGAGCTCTGGAGGTCACTAGTACACTTGGGAGGCCCCAAAGCAAACAGGGCCAGAGAGAGTGAGTACGGAGCAAAACATGTGCCTGCCATATCACAGACCCTAGTTCAATGCCCGGCATCCCATGTGGTCCCCCGAGCACCACGAGGAGGGTCCCTGAACACAGAGACAGGAGTAAGCCCCCGAGCACCAACATATGTGGCCCACCCACCCTCCCCCAAACAAACTAAAACAAGATCCCCATACCCTACCCCAACAACAATGGTGGCTAATATTGCGCGTTTGCTACGCAGCTAATGCAACCGTTACACCTGACTAATGCCAGCGCTATTTCCCTTGAGTGTTTCCATGCAGGGGCACCAGTGAGAGCAAACACAACGCTCAGAGTCAAGCCCAGCAGCACCGCCTCGGCAATGAGCCGAAGAAGCTCCATCAGTGCATTCGGTAATTGGGTTTCAGGAGCCCTGACAAAGGAGCGGCTGAGCTCACCACGTTTCCAAGTGAAAATACCAAGTAAACAGGATTTCTTGATGAGCATCAGCCCCAAAGAACAAACATGAAACACGCTTGAGCAACCTCACTTGCTCAAGCTTGAGCAGCACACAGCACATGGCCCCCCTGAAGGGTGACCCGCCAGCCGCCACCACAGGCCTGAAGGTGTCACTGGTCACCAGCGCCCCCTGGTGGCACAGTTCAGAATTCCCAAGGCCCAGAGAAAGGTGGCGGGTTCTGAACCAACAGGAACCCTCTGCCTGGGGCGTCTAGGGGACAGCAGAGCTCAGGGTTCTCACAGGGTCAGCACAGCCCTTTCCACTGATGGGTGCCGCTGGGGAGGTGCGGGGCCCACTGTTCTGTCCCCAAGCAGTTGCATGTGGGTTTCTGTTTTTGTGTTCAGGGCGTCCTCCTGGCGCTAAGCTCAGGGACGCCTCCTAGAGGTGCTTGGGGGACTGTATGGAGTGCCCGGGGACTAATGGGGTGCTGGGGATCGAATTCTGGTCGGCTGTGTGCAAGGCAAACACCCTAGCTGTCGTCCAGGGCTGTTGTACCTGGCTCTGGCCCCACAGCTGGTTCTTGGGGTGGAAACGGGACATCAGCTGAAGGTGAAGGGGCAGTGGCCTGAGGGCCTCTGGCTTGCCAGTTCCTTGAGAGAAATCCTTCAAGGCCTGAAGGCTCCCAGCCCCCTGCACAGGCGAGCTTGTCTAGCTCGGGGAAGAAGCGCGAGGTCCCAGTGCAGAAGCGGGGCTGCCCTCAGCACCCAATCTCCCTCCACGCACACGCCATCACCACCCCAGCACCCAGATCCCCCTCTCCTGTCCGCCCACTCCCTGTCTGTTCAGTCCGAAGAGTGGGGGGCCACCCCCCGCCTCACAACTGGCCCTTTATCCCTCTCGCAGTCCAAGTCCCAGCGGTGGGGGGCGGTTCCAGAGGCGACAGCACTCATCATGCCTGTGGCTGCGGCTGTGATCGAGGTTCGAATCCCGGCAGTACATGGTCCCCGGCCCCCAAGCACTACCAGGTGTGGTCCCTGAGTGTGCCACATCCGCTACCCAAATAAAAAGAAAAGTCCAAAGGCAGGGAGGGACAGTACAGCAGGGAGGGAGCTGTTTCCTTGCACACTGACCTGGGTTTAATTCCTGGCATCAGTATATTCTCCTGAGCCTTCCAGGAGTAACTCCAGAGCACAGGAGTAAGCCCTGAGCATCACCAGGTGTGGCCCAAAAAAAAAGCATCTGCGCTGGCATTCTCACGTTCTCTCGCTTCTTTCTCCTCTCCTTTCCTCCCCTCCTCTTTCTCTCTTCTCCTCTCCTCTCCTCTCCCTCCCCTCCCCTCCCTCCCCTCCCCTCCCCTCCCCTCCCCTCCTCTTTCCTCTCTTCTCCTCTCCTCCCGCTCCTCTTCCCTCTCGTCCCTCCCCCTCCTCTTTCTCTTTTCTCCTCTCTCTCTCCTCTCCTCCCCTCCTCTCCCCTCTTGTACCCTCTTTCTTTTCTCCTCCTCTTTCTCTTTTCTCTTTCTCTTCTTTTCTCCTCTCCTCTCCTCTCTCTCCCCTCTCCTCTCCTCTTTTCTCCTCCCCCTCCTCTCCCCTCTCGTCCCTCCCCCCTCTTTCTCTCCTCTCCTCTCCTCTCTCTCTCTCTCTCTCTCTCTCTCTCTCTCTCTCTCTCTCTCTCCCTCTCTCTAATGTTCACCCAGCCAGGGCCTCCTGCCCGCACCCATGAGGACCTGGGTTGGAGGACAAAACTGTGGCCTGTGCTCCCAGGAAACAGCACCTACTTTCTTACCTGGGCACACGGCCCTGGCAAGCTTCAATCCCAACACGCAGGGTGGAGACTCAGATGTGGGCTCAGCCGCATAGGGCCTGGCTAGTATAGGGCTGGGTTCTCATCTGCACAGTAGGAACCCACCACCCATGTGCGGGGGGCAGGTGGCTCTGAGCCGCAGGGGAGGAGACAGGAAGTTGGAAGCACAGGAGAAATGCTCACACAGTCCTAATAGGGCTGGAAAGAGCACAAACAGCTGGAGCCGTAGAAGGCCTGGGTCCCTCCCCAGCACCATTACAGTCCTCCCAGCACCTCCAGCGTGCCCCCCCCCCAGCACTGGGAGTAGCCCCTGAGCAGAAACCAGGCGTGGCCCCCAAAACCAAACAAACAGAAAGTCCTCAACAGCTGACTTTCCTAGCCTGCCACAAGGTTCTGATGCTGGCTTCTGTTTATCTAATCTTTATTGTAGCCAGGATGTATGCATTAGTCAGGGCTTTCCAGAGATAGATCCTAACAGGGTGTGTGCACGCGTGCGGAGAGAGAAATGTATTTTTAGGGAATTAGCTCATGAGTGAACCCCAATCTGATGGGTCGGCTGCTGTGAGTGAGCTGGGTGTGAGGACGCTCTGCTGCCAACTGGGGGTGGGCAGCGAGGGGCGGTCGGTCTGGACGTCTCAGGACATTGCCCTCCGGCTGAAGCCCACCCACAGGAAGCCTGGTGATCTGCACTCCCCCAAAGCCCAGGGCTGCAAATGCGTATCTCATCTGAATCGGGAGATTATGAACCTGGGCAGAGACCCAGTGGCCAACACCGGAAACCAGGTGTTCCACGATGGATGAGGGCTGGAGGAGAGCATGAGGAGGGAGTTTGGCTTGCACACAGCTGAGCTGGGTTATGGCAACTCCCCTGGTCCCTGAGGCCACAGGGAGTGATTCCTGAAGGCAGAACCCAGGAGTAAGTTGGGCATGGCCCCCAAACCAAGTGGGTGTGGCTCCCCAGCTCGGCAGAGTGGGGGCAGCCTCCAAGGTCTCTGGGGAGAAAAGCTGCTTCTAAACTCAGGCTCCAGAGCCTCGTTTGAGCCAGGACACAGGAAGCTGTTACCACCCGCACACCAGTAATTTCACTGAGATGCCATTTCCCATTCCATCAGCCTGCGAATGGAAGGAATATGGCTGTGGGGGCAGGTTTCCCTGGGGGATGGGAGGTCCTGCCTGCTCCAGGGGCCAGATCGGGGGCAGAGGGAGCCTGAGGGCTTAGGCAATTCAACCTTTTCCTGAGGCCCACAGCACAGAAGGGGCCCGAGGTCCTAGTCCTGCAGAGAAGGCTGGAGGCCAGAGAGAGCCACAGCACAGCACCTGATCTGCAGGCGCCTGACCCAGGTTCCATCCCGGGCATCCCACCTGGTCCCCCAAACACAGCCAGGAGTGATTCCTGAGTGCAGAGCAGGGAGTAAGTCTGAGCATCAGTGGGTGTGGCCCCAAAAACCAAATCAACAAACAAAAAGGAAAAACTAATAGCTTCTAGGTAGGGTCAGGAGTCACTAAGCAGGAGTATGTCCTGTTTCTGTTTTCTGCAGATGCTGGGGTCTAACTGCCCACAGAGCCAACTCCCAGACCCAGGTTTGTTTTGGCTCTACAGGTGGCGCAGATCCACTCAGCCCTGTTTGCAAGCAAAGGGGAAACTGAGGCAGAGAAGCCAGGGGGTTCTGGGATGGGGGGCTGAGATGGGGCGGCCCCGCTTTGCTGCTCCTTCCCAGTTCCCTCCCGGGTCTGACTCCCCCAGCCCCTGCCAGCTGCGGTGCAGACCCCTCAGCCCCCAAGACGGCCCTGCACAGGTCACCAACATAGCACCGGAGGCGGACTCGCAATTCGATACACGCCAGGCCCCCAGCACGCTCACGTCCCAAACACCTCTGCACTCAACAAACACACCTCGGGGCATGCACCAATGCCCCAACCATGCACCTGCTCAGCCCCACCCCTGCCTGCACCTAACGGGACTCCCGCCCCCAGTGAGCAAACACACAAGCTCAGGCCTAGAGACAACCCCCAACACGCCCAGAACTCTGTGGGGGACCCTCAGGTTCCAGGCTCTGACCTCTGCCCCCCACCAGCTGTTGGCATGAACCCAGAACCATGTACTTCCCAGATGTGAGGGCTAGAGGCGCCCAGATGGCTGCCCGCCCCCTAACGCACCACCTCCATAAACACAGGCAGCAGACAGGCCCCCTCCCCTAGGACACCCCACCCACACTCAGGCATGCGCTGCTCCCAGCCTCTGGTGACCCCGGCTGACAGCGCCCGCTTTCTCGCTGAGCCCTGCCTCTCCCTGTCTCCACCCCTTTTGCAAACTCCAGGGTGCCCTGGCACCTGTGTGGACACCAGCAGGGCAAGGGGGGGGGAGGGGTTGCTTCCATCCTGGTCTCCGCTGGTCACCTCCGGAGCCCCCACCCCGGTGGCCAGGCAGATGTAAAAAACTGAGTCATTCACATCGGACCCTTTGAGCTCCGGGTTTCAGGCCCTCAGAGGGGGCAGGTCCCTGATCCCTCACGCAGAGGCCCCCATCCCCGCTGCCAACCGGAGGGGTGGGCTAAGCCCCTGACAAGCCGCCCCAGAGCTCTCCAGGCACTCAGCCCTATGCCCACCGGGAGAGCCTGCGGGCTGCAGTGCAAGAAGGCGAAAGCGGCGGCAGGGGATGGGGGCAGGCAAGGACAGTCACCCCGAAAGGCAAATGCCGGGGCTCCCTTACCTGATTTCCTCCTGGAGCTGCCATAGTCCCTGAAAAAGAAGCAACAACACACAGACATGGTTAGGGCAGCGCAGAGGAGCCTCGGGGCTGCCGGGCTGCGGCGGGCGCCCACGGCCGGCTGCGGCGCAGAGTCCCGGCGCGGCTGCTCATGTGATCCGCGGCCGGCCGGCAGCCGCGAGCTCCCCCGCACCGCGCGCCCCGCACCGTCCAGCACCGCCCGCACCGCACCGCACCGTCCAGCACCGCCGCCCAGGCCCCGACTCCGACTCCCCGCGGCCCCGCCCGCCCCGCCCCACCCGCCCCGCCCGCGGTCGGCCCTAGTCTTCCCCCTCCCCGCACCGTTTAGTCTTCCAGTTCCTTGGCTGACGCGGGGGGGGAAACAGGCTCTCAGGCACTTGTTTCGTGGGGAAACTGAGGCAGGCCCTGCCAGGTGGTGGCTGGAGGCCAGGTCCTGCTTGGCCCTTCAGGTTTCTGCATCCTACTAACCCACAGCTTCAAGCCACCGCTGCACCGTCCTTCGCCACCCAGACTGTCTCCCTAGACCGTGCCCAAAGCAGCCTCCTCTAATAGCCTCAGATTTGCCACTCTGGGTCTCTCTGAGCCCAGAGCACTGGCTGGGTCCCTCCCACCCCACCTTTGTCCCTGGGGCGGAGGGGGAGGTCAGTCGGTTGCAGAGGAAGGTCAGGAGGTGGGAAAGTCGCGTCTCCACTGAGCACAGGTGCCAGTCCTGGCCTGCAACTGACCTGAGTCACTAGCCCAGCCCAGGCCCCGGGCCTGCCCTGGAGCAAAAGTGAGCAGGATTTTTTAAAATTTCCCTTTCGTTGTTTTATTTTGGAGGGAGCCACACCCAGTGACACTCAGGCCTTACTCCTGCCTTTGCCACACAGGGTGGCAGTTGGGAGCCCCAGTTGGCTGCCTGCAAGGCGAGTGCCTTACGGAGTGGCCCCAAGCAAGAAGCATTATTTCCCACCAGCCTCCAGCCCTTTCTCCCGCCTTGGGAGGGCCATCCTGTGTCAAGTGAGCAGGCAGCGCTAGTGCTCAGGACCCCCTGCACCCCAACTCCCCGGAGACAGAGGAACCTCAAGACACCCACAGGCCAGGGCAGCCATGTGGCTCAGAACACTGACTCTGCAGGTGCTCCACGCTGGCAACATACACACATGACCACACACGCACACACACGTGTGCACATGCACTATAAACACACAGGCACACACATGCACACACTCGGGTGCACACGCACACACAAGCAACAAATACATGTATGCACGCACTCACGCACACACGTGTGCACACATATTTGGGTGTACAAGCACACACAAGTGCACATACACTTATGTACACACATGTGCACACATCTACATGGAAAGTATGAAAATGGAGTTTTCATGGGGTTGAAGGGATGTAGGTCTGTCCGGTCCACGGATCTGGCAGCCAGAGGCCTCTGGGGCTGCAGGTTCATGGGAACAGGGTCTCGCGATTCGGATTCTGAGCAGGGGGCTGGCTGGGCTGTGGGGGGTGGACCTCTGTCGAGCTCCCTGGTGATGTCCCTGGGGCCAGGATGAGGAGCTTCAATTCTTCCTGGTCTGGGCTGAGAACCAGTGAAGCGGGTGTGGGGGCTGTTTCCTAGGTCCCCTCCGTGCTGGAGAAGCTCCGGTCACCCAGAATCCCTTCGGCCTCAGCAGTGGCCCGGCCTGAGAAGGGGCTGCAGGGAGCGGGCGCGGGGCCAGTGTCTAATGCGGTATAGCTGCAGGACCTCACGGGGCCCAGAGAGTGCCCTGTGGTCTCCCCCCAACTGGGAGGTCCGGCTGGGCTGCCCCACTCCTGGGACAGCAGGCGGGAGACCATGACGTGCCTGGCTGTGCCCAGCTCTGGGAGATTCCCAGGGCGGGGCGCAGAGCAGCCTCAAACTTGCCGCTCCCAAGCAGGAAATCCAACTTTTCTGCAAAGGGCCGCAGCCAGCACAGGGCTGTGGGATGGGGCCGGAGCGATAGTCCAGTGGGTAGGGCATTTGCCTTGCATGCGGCCGGCCTGTGTCGGCCCAGGTTTGATCCCGGCATCCCATATGGTCCCCCCGAGCACCGCCAGGAGTGATTCTTGAGTGCAGAGCCAGGAGCAACCCCTGAGCATTGCTGGGTGTGACCCAAAAAGCAAAAAAAAAAAAAAAAAAAAGGAGGGCTGTGGGGTGGGGACTGTTTCCTGGGGGTCTCAAGGAGCCCCTTCCGGCCTCCTGCACTAGAGACACGGAAGTACAGCCACCGAGACTCTGAGCTATTGGCAGACCTGGGACGGGGGCAGGCAGGTCATCTGTGTGGGGCCAGGTGGGCCATCTGTGGGGGCCAGGTGGCCATCTGAGTGGGGTGGTGGGGGCAGGCAGGCCATCTGTGTGAGGGCAGCAGAGAGGACAGGAGGGTCATCTGTGTGGGGACAGGGGGAAAGTTGGCTCAGGCGGGTCTGAATGGGGGGGTGCTGAGAGTCTGGCCTGGTCAGTGGCTTCCAGTTGGTGGCTTGTCCACAAACTCAGAAGTGGCCCAGCACCCACCTCCATCCCTCCACTACATCCCAGACTGAGGCAGGAGTCGCCGCAGGGCACTCAAAAGCACTGTCACCCTCACTAGCTACCAGCACCCCTAAGGAACCCCGATACTTGGTAAGAAAAATGTGCGTGTGGGGGCATGGAAGCTTCCAGAACCCCTGGCCCTTCGTCAGTGCTTCACCCACCAGTTGTGGCCTGGTCAGGGGTTCACATAGCTCCAAGAAGCAGCTGGACGTGGCTGGGGTCATGGTGAGTGGATGAGACCCGAACCCTGTCCACCCATCAGCAGGGACTCTGCGAGGGCATGAGAGCAGTCACTGCAATGGCAGGGACGGGGCTGTGACTGAGGGGACCAGCGGGCGGGCACCCCCAGAGCACACAGCAGCTGACCCTCGGGCACCCCCAAACGGGAAGCCTCTTGGTCTGCAGGCACCGTCTCAGCGAAGCCCTTGTGTATTTTAGCTGCTGAAGATGAGGAGAAGCAGCTAAGTATCTGCTGGGCCGCTCCCCACTCACATACCAGGCGCGGCAGGGAGAACCGGGGCTCTGCCTGCTCCTGTGGCTCAGCAGCCGCCCCCGGGCTGGGCAAGGCCACAGGCCTCTGGGCCTCTCCCCAGTCCCTGCTCCGTGTCTAGCCCTGAGATGACGCTGAGGGCTCTTACCCAGGATTCCAGTCCCCAGAGCTCACAGAGCAGCCAGCGGTGACGAGCTGCTGAATCACCACCTCCCTGGAGCCACAGGAAGTGCCTCCCAGCCCCCCCATCAGATAGTGCCAGCAGCAACTTCCATTCCAACACCCTCAAGTGCTGTGTCCAGAGTTGGCTGTCAAGACACGCAGGACAGTGTGTAAGGAACTGGCCGTGCATGTGATTCCGACCTGAGTCCCATCAGGAGTGGTCCCTGAGTACAGAGCCAGGAGCAAGCTCTGAGCATAGCCTGCAAACCAACCAACCAACCAACCAACCAACCAACCAACCAACCAACCAACCAACCAACCAACCAACCAACCAACAAACAGGACCTCCCGCCAGGCCCAGCACGAGGGGCTCTGGCTCTCAGCCTCTCCCTTGCTCATCTGGGAGCAGACGGGAACCCAGCCTAATTCTCCACACTCGCTTGCTAGCTTGTGCCTCAGTTTCTCTCCCTGAAGAACAAGGAAGACAACTATTGTGCCCATCCTTTAGGGCTGGGGGACCCTGAAGCAGACATTAAGTCCATACTACGGGGCACAGAGAGAGCCGTGAAGGCCGTTATTCTTTCCCAGCTGGTGCCCCCCCCTCCCAAACACCTGTTGACACGTGCAACCACATTGCCCCTCAGACCAAAGGCAGAGCAGTGTGAGGGCGCATTCACCTGCCAGCCCCAGTGCTGGATATGTGTGTGTGTGCGTGTGTGTGTGTGTGTACATGTGTATGAGTGTGAATGTCTGTGAGCGTATATGCATGTATGACTATGTGAGTGTGTATATGTGTATGAGTGAGTGTGAATGTGTGAGTGTATGTGTGCATATATGTGTGTATGAGTATGTATGTATGTGTGTGTCTGAGTGTTGTGTAGTGTGTGTCTGTGTGTGTATGAGCGTGTTTGTGTGTATATGTATGAGAGAGTGAGTATGAATGTGTGTGTGGGAGTGTGTCTGAGTGTGTGTGAGTGTGAATGTGTGTGAGAGAGAGAGAGTGTGTGTGTGTGTGTGTGTGTGTGTGTGTGTGTGTGTGTGTGTGGAGTGGGGAGGGTGTCGAGCCATTTCAGCACAGGCCTCTCCCTCTCCATCCCCGGGGAGGGTCCACCACCATGAACATCTGAGCAGGCGCAGGGGGGCCACAATCATGTTCTGGGTGACACTGACCCATGGGAGCAAATTTGTTCTGGAACTTTCTCCCGCTCCCCTAAGCAGTGGCCTGCTTAGAGCCAGAGATTTGCAAAGTGCCCCCATCTGCGATGGCTACCAGAGGCTCCCCTTTGCCCGGCTTTCTGCCCCCTCCCTTACTGAGACGTGAGGGACCCCCCGCTGGACTGGAAGTAGTGAAGCTGGAAGGTGGGAGATGGGGGGGATGGCTCCCGGCCTGTGACCCAGTTCTGGCCCGTGACTCCCTGTCCACCGCCCAGCTCTCCAAAGCCCGCAGTGACCTTCAGCACAGAGAAGCAGGCGGGAGACGGTGGTGACCCTCTATATGGACGGGACACTCGGGACTTGCAAGCTGCTGACTTGCCGGGCGTGCGCTGCCTGTCTGACAACACGGAGAACTGCAGGCTGTGGCCGGCCAGTAGCACCCTAGCAGGGAGTGAGGTGACAGGCAGGGCTGGGGACGAGGGAGGGTTCCTGTGGCTGTGGAAGGGCTGAGGGGCGGCCTGCTGGGGTGTCCAGTGCTGTGGGGCAGTGCCTGGCCCTCCCCCAGCCTGCTGGCTCGCATCAGGGAGAGCCAGGCGGGTGCAGAGGACATGGACAGTAACTCCCGCGCCTGCTGTCCCTGCCCTCCGGCCTACAGACAATGGCAGCTCAGCCTGGGACGCCCATCTGAGGGACCTGCTGCCCCGGGACACCAGGGGAACCTGCAGGTGACCCTGAAAGTCAGGCTCCTGGTGATAGGGGTGTGCGTGTGCGGAGGAGTGATGGGAAAATCCTTACCAACCAATAAGCACTTTTCCGCTCCTGGTGGGAGGCTGTGCCAGCACTAGAGACAGACACATGCTTCCGGTCTGTGAATCTGGGGTGAGCAGATTGCAAAGCAAGGCCCAGAAAGCTTATATTTCTGAGCGTCCCTGCCACGAGACACAGGAGCACTCAGAGTCTGAGCACAGAGACATGACACCCTAGGACGGTCACCCAAGGTGGCTTCCTGGAGGAGGCGCCCTGCCAGGGCAGACTCCACGGAGCAGCGGCAGTGGGAAAATGAGCATCTCCGTGGAGGGAGGTGGGCACACTGAGGGACGAGAAGGGTTGGCCCAAGACAGGGCTTCATGCCCGGCTGTGAAGACGGGGGCATTCCGGACGGGGAGGCCATGCAGGCACCAGGCAGGGGGTGGACATTGGTCAGGAGGTGAGAAGGAGCAGGGGGCGGAGCTGGGGGTGACCAGCAAGGGATGGAGGCTCTGTAGATCCAGGCAGCCACCGTGGCTATGACTGGACACGGCAAGGAGGGGATCAGCATGTCCAGGAGGGTCGAGGAAATGAGAGAGCCCCCGCCGGAATGTGACCACAGCGTGTAAACTCCTGTCTGTCTGTCTGTCTGTCTGTCTGCTGCATGCCGGCGGGGGCGTGAGTGCCTGACTGCAGACGGAGGCAGAGGGACAGACATACGGATACTCTCCCCTGTGGGACTAAAGAAACTTCGCAAGGGAACAGGGAACATAAAGCTCAAAAGGACGTTTACCAAGAGCAGGAGAGCCGGTGTGCGTGTGTGTGTGTGTGTGTGTGGGGTGTGTGTGTGTGTTGTGTGTGTTGTGTGTGTGTGTGTGTTGTGTGTGTGTGTGTGGTGTGTGTGTTGTGTGTGTGTGTTGTGTGTGTGTGTGGGGTGTGTGTGTGGTGTGTGTGTGTGTTGTGTGTGTGTGTGTTGTGTGTGTTGTGTGTGTGTGTTGTGTGTGTGTGTGTGTGTGTGTGTGTGTTGTGTGTGTGTGTTGTGTGTGTGTTGTGTGTGTGTTGTGTGTGTGTGTGTGTGTTGTGTGTGTGTGTTGTGTGTGTGTTGTGTGTGTGTGTGTGTGTGCGCGCACTCGTTTACGTGTGTGAAGCCTGATGCTGGGCCGGGGGTGGGGGTCAGGGAAGGGAATGCCAGGACAACGGGGAGGGGAAAGGGCCTGCCACAGAGGCGGGGGTGGTTGGGGGAGAAACTGGGGACAGCGGGGAAGGGATGGCTGTCAGAACACTGTATTCCTGAAACTTCGGTCACGATCACTTTGCAACTATGTAATTAAGAAGCTCACATAAAATGATCTATATAATTATTTATATAGCTGTGAAATAAAGACCCACCAGTCTCACGCCCTGCACGTGCCCATCCCTGCCTGCTTTGTGGCTCTCTAGAGCCTGGGTCTGAAAACGAAAGAGTGAGGCCACAAGAATGTGCCACAGCTGGAACAGCACATCTGAGGAAAGGGCCTGGGTCAGCTGGCGCCCAGGGAGTGTTGGGGCACCCAGGCCCCGGTCAGCTGGCGCCCAGGGAGTGTTGGGGCACCCAGGCCTAGGTCAGCTGACGCCCAGGGAGTGTTGGGGCACCCAGGCCTCGGTCAGCTGACGCCCAGGGAGTGTTGGGGCACCCAGGCCTAGGTCAGCTGACGCCCAGGGAGTGTTGGGGCACCCAGGCCTAGGTCAGCTGACGCCCAGGGAGTGTTGGGGCACCCAGGCCTAGGTCAGCTGACGCCCAGGGAGTGTTGGGGCACCCAGGACCTGGATCAGCTGACGCCCAGGAGTGTTGGGGCACCCAGGACCTGGGTCAGCTGACACCCAGGGAGTGTTGGGGCACCCAGGCCTAGGTCAGCTGGCGCCCAGGGAGTGTTGGGGCACCCAGGCCTAGGTCAGCTGATGCCCAGGGAGTGATGGGGATACCCAGGACCTGGGTCAGCTGAGGCCCAGGGATGCTGGGGCAACCCCACTTGGCCCTTGCCTGGTTTCTAGTCTGTCTTTTGGGCCCCTTTGCAAGGCAGGTCCCAGGGCAATGGCCGGCAGGGAAGGGGGAGGTACCGACTGCCCTGCCCCCTCCAGCCCTGTGCCCCCTCCGACCCGTGCCCTGAGCCCAACTGTGGCTCTGAGGGCCTCTGTGTGCAGCAAGAATCAGCCCTTCTCCGCTGGACCCCGATTTTCCAGGGCTTGGAGAATGGACTCCATTGTGGCCACAGACAGTCCGGAGAGGCCGGAATTCCTGCCCCAGGCGAAATTGCTGAATTCCCCTGGGAGGGAAGGAGGCCGGGGGCCCAGACTGACAAGAGGCCAATGCAAAGGCCGGCAAGACCCCAGCAGCCTGTCTGGTGCTGTCCTATCCCCAGGAATCCTGGCGGGTCTCTGCCCGGGCTCCACCCATGATGCCCTGGAATGAAATCTGGGGGTGGGGGTGGGAGGACAGACCTAGAAGTGCTCAGGGTCCTCCCAACGCGGTGCTGGGGGTGCAGATCCCAGCAGTGCAAGGCGCCGGGGTGGGGGGGGACACCTGGGAACTCACACACAAAGCATTTGCCCAGGCCTTGGCACTCTCCCGGCCCTCATCACGGTCTTCTGAACCCCTGGATGTCAGGAACTAACCCTGGCTCCACCCAGCTCATCTGACTCTTACACAGCACCCCTGTATGGAAGCTCCCAGGGCCTGTTTTAGAAAAGAGGATCAGAGTGGGTGGGCAACCTGCATAAAGTCACACAGCATGGAGCAGCAGGGTCGGACCTGAGCACAGGCAGCTGGGCACCGGCTGGCAGCCCATGGCTGGAACATCAGAGAAGCTGAATCAGCCGAGGTGGCGGAGAGGGAGGGGAGCACAGTGTCCACCAGGGCAGGAGGCACTGCAGGCCTCTGGGGCCACGCCTGGCAGGGTTACATGCTCAGGGGTCACCTGGTCTGGGGGTGTGAGTGCCCCCATCTGTTTGTCCATCCTGAGCGAGGGGTAGACCAGCTCCCTGCGAGAAGGGAGGTGAGGGGGGACAGGGAGCACCCCCAACACACCCCACTGCCCTGCTCAGAAGCCCTGGCAGGACCCCCCCACCGTGCTCTGTCTCTGACTCCCCCATCGGCAGCCCCCCTCACCTTCCCTGCTTCGACCCATAGTAACACCCCTCCCGACCCCTGCACCTCCGATTTCAGTTTTCCCATAGCCCTGCCTGAGGCCCCACCAGCCCCAGCTCCTAGGAAGGGTCCCCCAAGAGCCCCCAAGTGGGCCCTGTTGAGTGCTTCAGCCAGGTGGGCAGGGTTCCCCTCTGCTCTCTGGGCCGGGGTGGAGGCCTGCAGCAAGCTCATCCGATGTGGCTGAGGAGGGAGGAGATGAGCGCGGGGCCAGGAAGCCCCCACGCTCTGACCGTGTCTGTGCCACACACACTCTGGGGGCCCTGGATGCTGGTGCAGGTGGACGGGGCAGCAGGCTGCAGGGCGGCAGAGGGACAGCTGCCCTTGGGGGACAGGTCCATGTGCCCCGCCTGACCCCGTGGTTTCTCCTGTTGTTTTCTCTCTGCCCGCCTCCCCTCCCCTGAAACAGCCTGGCTGGCGTTCAGGATTCATCCCTAGAGTTGCTTCTGGAAGGTTCAAAGCCAGAGACGTCCCCGGCATCTGGCATGTGCCTGAGGACTAGCACTACTGCTGGAGATCTGCGGACCAGCCAGGCACGGCCACCTGCGGATGACCCACTACCTCTGACCTCTGGAAGTCCCCAAGTGTGACCACTGGAGATGGCTCATGGTGCCTCAGGGCACTCCTCTGTCCTTCCGTTGGGTGTCGGGTGACCACTTCAGCCCCATGAGGTCAGCCCTGATCAGCGACTCAGAGAGGACAGAGTACTGACCTTGGCCTGCAGGCCAGGGCATCACCCTCCCCAAGGCACTGGGAAACGCAGAGAAAGTGTTGAGGCCAGAATGAGCACTTGATTTGGAGTCCCGAACTCTGGTCCAGGTCTCGTATCTCTGGGTGGCCTCAGGTCAGACCCTGGTCCTCTCGCAGCAGAGCCCATCAGGCGACACACAGCTGGACTGCACGCATCTGCTGGCTGCTGTCCACAGACTCAGCCAGGAGGGGGCAACTGACAGCTCTGGACGCTGCACCCCGTGGAGTGGACAGCAAGCGTCCAGGGATGCTGCTTAGCCGGGCCTTGACTCAGCCCCTACCTGGTCCCTTTCGCTGTGACCATGTGCCATTCTGTATACTGTTCTATTGGGGAGGCTCCCCAGCAGTGATGGGGTCCCGGCACACCGAGGTACCCCAGAGGTCATGTGGTGCCAGGGATGGAAATCGGGGCCTTGATCATGCCTGGCCTAACCTCCAGCCCTTTCTGCCCTCGGCCTGGCCCCTAGAGGATGCTCATCTATTTATTTTTGGCTTTTATTTTTGAGTCACACCCAGTGGAACCAGGGCTGACTCCTGGGTGCTCGGAGGACCTTATGGGATGCCGGGATCAATCTAGGAACTGCTGCATGCGAACCTCTAGCCCCTGCACTGTTTCGGGCCCAACAGGCCCATATTCAGGCCCTGGACTCTCTGCCGCTGAGAGCTCTGGAAGTCACGTGACCTTCGTGCCTACTGGGCCTGTCTGCAGGTGGGGAAGCGGCTACAGGCCAATGAGTTAAAAGTGAACTTTGTTTCTGGTGAGGTGTGGGGAGGTGACTGCGTGCAGGGTGGAGGTTGGTGTCGCAGGCTGGGGTGACAGGGAGCACCCGCATGTCCTATGGGGTCACCAGTCCCCAGGTGAAGAGTTGTCGGTGTTTGGGTCGGGGTTTGGGGGTTAGGACGCATCTTGGACTGGGGCCACAGCTGTTCTCAACGCCAAGGTACATCTCGAACGGAGGCGGAGGTTGGCTCTGCGGGGTGATTCCAGACCAGTCTCACTGTGCTGTCTTGGGGATGTCAGCGCCCCTGAAAGGCAGGAAGGCCCGCTAGGTACTCTGAGGCCAGTGTCCATGAGGTGACCTGATGGACCCTGAAGCAGGTGAGAAAACTGAATTCTCCCTCAAGGGACCCAGGTGTCCCTCACAGCACACGCAGATGCTTCGCAGCACACGCAGACCCCTCATAGCATACACACAGCCTCACAGCACACACAGCCTCACAGCACACACAGCCTCACAGCACACATAGCCTCAGAGCACACACACAGCCCTCACAGCACACACAGCCTCACAGCACACACACAACCTCACAGCACACACACAGCCTCACAGCACACACAGCCTCACAGCACACACACAACCTCACAGCACACACAGCCTCACAGCACACACAGCCTCACAGCACACACAGCCTCACAGCACACACAGCCTCACAGCACACACAGCCTCACAGCACACAGCCTCACAGCACACACACAGCCTCACAGCACACACAGCCTCACAGCACACACACAGCCTCACAGCCACACAGCCTCACAGCACACACAGCCTCACAGCACACACAGCCTCACAGCACACACAGCCTCACAGCACACACAGCCTCACAGCACACACACAGCCTCACAGCACACCACAGCACACACAGCCTCACAGCACACACAGCCTCACAGCACACACACAGCCTCACAGCACACACAGCCTCACAGCACACACAGCCTCACAGCACATACAGCCTCACAGCACACACACAGCCTCACAGCACACACACAGCCTCACAGCACACACAGCCTCACAGCACATACAGCCTCACAGCACACACACAGCCTCAGAGCACACACAGCCTCACAGCACACACAGCCTCACAGCACACACAGCCTCACAGCACACACAGCCTCACAGCACATACAGCCTCACAGCACACACACAGCCTCAGAGCACACACAGCCTCACAGCACACACAGCCTCACAGCACACACAGAGCCTCACAGCACACACACAGCCTCACAGCACACACAGCCTCACAGCACACACACAGCACACACAGAGCCTCACAGCACACACACAGCCTCACAGCATACACAGCCTCACAGCACACACACAGCCTCACAGCACACACAGCCTCACAGCACACACAGAGCCTCACAGCACACACACAGCATACACACAGCCTCACAGCACACACACAGCCTCACAGCACACACACAGCCTCACAGCACACACAGCCTCACAGCACACACACAGCCTCACAGCACACGCAGCCGCCTCAGCCCCAGAGCAGGCTCAGTCTTGGCAATGTCCATGGGATGTGGCTGCCTGTGATCTGCACCACAACCACGAGGTGTCGCCACACGCACACAGATCCCAGGACTGGCAGAGCAGGAAGCGGCGCCCTTACACAGTGCCTAATGCACAACCTTAGAAGCCCGTGTGCGAGGACGCTCCTCTAGAAGGCCAGACTCTTCCCACCTACCTGATTCTATGAACAGTTTCTGCTCCCAAAGCCGGCATCCCAGACCCTGGGCCCCACACACTCTCTGGTTCTGCCCTTCCCTGATGCTAAAGTATACACAAGGTGAGCAAGTGTCCAAATTCACCTGCTCTGGAGGGTCTGAGCAGGATTCAGAAAAAATAGTGGTGGGGGGGCGTTGTCAGCTGGGCCCAGTTCCCAAACTCCCAGACCCTGCTGGAGGTAGGGTGGAAACTCGGGGTTCCTGATGGTAGTGGAGGCTGGTGTACCCCCAAGGTCCCTGAGAGCCTGTGAGGGTTCCGGGGGTCTCAGCCAGCTCCTGGGCACAACCGACCCATCTCCACTCACCGGGTCTTGGTGAAGGGTACACGGCCCTGGCCTGGGCTGAGGAGAGGCAGGTCCTTCAGCGAGCATCAGGCGACCCAGAACTAGGGGCTCCAACGACACAGATGCCTGGCCAGGGACCATGGTAGGTACCTGGCACAGATCAGAGGCTGTCCCAGCACACAGGTCAGAGGCTGTCCTGGCAGTGGTCAGAGGTGGCCCTGGCACACAGTGGGTAGGGGTTGTCCTGGCACACAGTGGATTAGGGGTTGTCCTGGCACACAGTGGATTAGGGGTTGTCCTGGCACACAGTGGATTAGGGGTTGTCCTGGCACACAGTGGATTAGGGGTTGTTACAGAGTGGGTCAAAGGTTATGCCAGCTTGGTCAAAGGTCCAGTCCCAAGTCCAGGGCTCTGCATGGCCAGGCCTTTGGAGAGGCTGTTCCCCTTCTCAAAGTCATGCTGGGATGTCTTAGAACAGGGCAGGACGCAGGGGATGGTGGGGTGGACCCCAGCCAGAGGGCCGTCTGGGCAGGCGGGTCAGGGAGCCGGCATCTGGCTAGAGCTTCCCCACCCAGGCTCCAGGAACATTGGGCCATTGTTCTGGGCCACAGCAGAGGGTGGTTCTGTGGCCCAGCAACCCAGGAACAAAAAAAACCTGTTTAACAAGGCTCCTCCCATGCAATTCCAAGAATTCAGCTGGGTCTGGGCGGGCCTGAGCAGGACAGGCCCAGGCTGAGAGCCCAGAGGCAAGCAGGAGCCCCATGTGGGCACAGCAAGGGCCCTGGCATCTCCAGGTAAGAGGCAGGCCCTGCCCTCTGCAGCTCCCAGGCCAATGAGGATGAAGCCACCTTGGAGGGTGTCCGAGAGGGAAAGAACACGGTGTGATAGAACCCAGGCGTGAACCAGTATACATGCACACACATGCATACACATCACATACCGTACACAAACCTCACATGTGTACATGTACACATATACACGCCTCTCAAGACAAGTACATGTGCACATATCACACACTCATACGAACCTCACACAGACACACGTGCACTCATATACATCTCACAAGACACATGTGCACACACATCATACGCACAGCTGCATTACATAGACAGAAACACAAACACACGCTGGCCTCCCAAGCACCTGGCGTTTTCAAGTGGAAAGCCAATGTCCAGGGGACCTAGTTGGTCTCCCTCAGCCCTGGCTGCCTGGGCACAGGTCAGGGTGCTACAGAGGGGACAGACCTCGGAGGGGGCATGAGCTGAGCGGCCGAGTGAGGCTGGCTCTGGAGTCTGGCCCTGCCTGTGCCTGGCTGCAGCCCTGGGCCTGGCCTTGGCCAACACAGCTCCCAGCACAAGGCCCAGGTGCTGTGGGTCCCTCGCTTGGACCCGCATCAATTCTTTTGTTCCCCTCTAGGAGGTGGCATGAGCGGGCAGAGAATGTTCCTTCTGGGACATTCTCCTGGGGGCTGACAGAGCGGGCAGGATTCTCTACAGGTGCAGCGTGAGGCTGAGAAGATTTGAACAGAAAGGTTGGCAGGAGCAGGGGACAGGCCCAGGGCACGGCTGGTGGTTGAGCTCAGCAGTGGGAAGAGCCAGGCACGAAGGCCCACGGGGAGAGTGGCTGGCCGGTGTGAGAAGCAGAGAAGGGGGAGGCCGTGAGGGATGGAGCAGGCGGCTGACGGGCTCTGCATGTTGAAACGCCTCTTCCTCCTATCACTGGGCAACGGGGGCTGGGGAGCTGGGCAGTGCGGGGGACCCCGGAGGCTGGGTGAAGCGATGGCCCGGCCCAGGCAGCAGGGGCACTACATGAGGGCAGAGCCCAGAGGATGGGCTGAAGAGAGAGTAGCAGGGGTGCGCACTTGCCTTGCACACAGCCAACCTGGGTTCCATCCCAGCACCCTGCAGGTCCCCTGAGCACCACTGACGGTGATCCCGAGCACAGAGCCAGGAGCAAGCCCTGAGCACACCAAAACAAGGCGAGAAAGAACCCTGATGAATTCTTCCCCCTCTCTTTCTTCTCCTCTTCCTCCTCCTTTCCCCTTCCCCTCCCTCCCTTTACAGGGGGATGTTTCTGGCTCTGTGCTTAGGGGGTAGACACTGTTGGTGCTCGGGCACCCTGTGCTCCAAGAGTCCGAGGCAAGTGCCTTGCCTGCGTGTGACCTTTTCCAGCCCAGCCCCTCCTCCCCACTCCCTGACAGAGGCACTATTAAAGGGGCACCCATGGGCTGGAGGGATGTGAAGGAATGTGATGACCAAAATAAAGCAGGATTTTATCACCCACGGTAACAAGCCAGTCAGCCAGGGTTTATCTCTGGAGAAGGACACGGTAGGGCACTGGACAGTCATTCTGGGGGACTGTGGGAGGAGGAGAGAGCCCTAGGACGGCTCTATGCCAGACTCCTCAAAGGGAAACCTTTGACCCTCTTTTCTAGAACATTCTTTCTTTCATTCTTTTATTTTTTAATTTTCCTTTTTGGGTCACACCCAGCGATGCTCAGGGGTTACTCCTGGATCTTTGCTCAGGAGTTACTCCTGGCAGTGCTCCGGGAACCATATGAGATGCTGGGGATTGAACCTGGGTAGGCCACGTACAAGGCAAATGCCCTACCTGCTGTGCTATCGCTCCGGCCCCTTTCTAGAAAATTCTTTCTGCATGGGGCCAGTGGCCCAGAACCTAGCTTCTTTTTTTTCTTTTTTCCTTTTTGGGTCACACCCAGTGATGCTCAGGGATTACTCCCAGCGATGCTCGGGGACCATATGGGATGCTGGGGATCGAACCCGGGATGGCCGCATGCAATGCAAACGCCCTACCTGCTGTGCTATCGCTCTGGCCCCAGAACCTAGCTTCTTAAACTGTGGTGGCTACGAGAGGCTGTCCTGGCACACAGATCAGAGGCTTTCCCAACACACAGTGGGTCAGGGGTCGTCCCAACACACAGTGGGTCAGGGGTTGTCCCAACACACAGTGGGTCAGGGGGTCGTCCCAACACACAGTGGGTCAGGGTTGTCCCAACACACAGTGGGTCAGGGGTCGTCCCAACACACAGTGGGTCAGGGGGTCGCCCCAACACACAGTGGGTCAGGGGTCGTCCCAACACACAGTGGGTCAAAGGCTATGGCAGGAGTGAGGTTGGCACCTAACTTTTGAGAAAACGTGTTTGAAATAAATGTCTTAAGATTTATTTTCAGCAAGTGTCTGATTTGGACACCTAGCTTAGACCTCACTACGCAAAGCCGCGAGGAAACGCCTCACGTGCCAAGGGGCACGGCAGAAGCTGCAGCAGTCCTGAAGTTCCTGAGGAGCCAGAGTTTATGCCCACACCCCGTCCAGGGCAGCCCAAGCAGCCAGAGCAAAGCATGGGGGTCCCCAGCCTGGCCAACACACACCGGGCCGGGACTTCCTGCAGAACAGAAAAGGGGCACAACGGGCCCCCCCACCCCCCCCAGCCATGCCAGCCTCAGCCCCTTCTGCAGCAATGTGCAGAAGAGGGGCTGACAGTTATCTGCAGACCTCCAAAGAGACAGAAACACACACACACACACGCATGCATGCGCACACACACATCACACACACACGCAAGCACACACGCACGCACACTGACTCAGCTAACTCGATAAGCCGCCTTTCAGCTACCCCTGTCAAAACACTGTTCTCTGCTGTTACCTGCCCCCATGTTTATGCCCCGGGATGGAGGGTCAGCAGCGTCGCGGCCTGTCAGCTGAGGGTCCCCTGTGGGTCTGCCCCGGGTCTGTCTCTGGCAGCTCCCAGAGTGGGGATGGGAGCAGAAGCCCCTTGTGGCCCCCCCACCCCCTCCTGAGTCTCAGATTCCCCCCAGAGCCATCACATGCCATATACCAGCTGGGAAGGGTCCGGGAAGTCAGGGTCACCTCAGGAGAGATGGGGACAGGGGGCAGGTCACTGGCATGTGTCTGAGTCTAGTGCCAGCCCAGCTCTGCAGGCACCACCAGGAATATGCTCCGAGCATAGCTGGAATGGTGCAAACGCTGCCCCCAACACCTCCTAACAGAAAGAGGCAAAGAGGCTGCTCGCTCCAGTGAGGTGGTGCCTTAGAGGCCACGGTCTTTCCCTGCACAAACCAAGCTGGCAGGGTGGGGGGGTCACAAACATGCCCCCTCCCTGCTCCATGCTGTCCAGGGACAGAAATGCCAAGCATTTGTGCGCCATGGCCCCTGTCCAGGGAGCCCCAGCGAGGCCCCTCACGGGTCACGAGGTCTAATACAGGGGCAGGTGAGGGAGTCGGCCATCAAGACTGAGTCACGGGTCCGAGACGACAGAGGTTTGCGTGCCCAGGGCTGGCCCTGGAGCACAGCTGTGCCACCCACTGGGACTGTCGCATATGACCGACCCAGACTTGGTCCCAGCACCCCTTGACGCATCAGAGAGGGGACACTGTGAGTGCACTGGCCACATAGCCAGCTCAGCTCAGCTGCTGGTGTGTGTGTGTGCATGCGTGCCCATGCATGTGTTCGTGCACATGTGTGTGCATGGTCTATGTGCTTGCACATGTATATGCATGTGTACATGTGTGTATATGGTGTGTGTTCATGCACTTATATGCATGTCTGCATGCGTGTGTGCGTGTGCGTGCATGTGTATGTGCGTGTGTGTGTGTGTGCGTCTGTGTGTGACCAGGATAGGGCATTATGACTCCCAGGCCCTGAGCATCCTCTGGAGAAAAATGGCCCGATGGCTTGTTTTCCCCATTTCTCTCCATGGCAACCTCAGACAGCACCAGACACAGCATCGGAGAGCTGGGGGTCAAGCGACAAGCCCGTCACAGATACAGCCAGATCTATGACTCCAGGATCCTTGCCGAGGGCTCCGTCTCCCCTTCTGCAAAGAGCACCGCACATTCCTGGCTACTCGGATGCGATTCTAACACGGGCCAGGGCAGCTCGGGGCTGCTCAGTGACTCATGGATGTAAAGCCTGCATGGCTCCTGCCTTCCCTAGGCCTGCATGGCGCATGGTGAGGGTGACGGCTGCTGTCTCAGGGCATCTACTTTCCCCCCCCCACCCCATCACCTCCGCCCCTGGCAATCACCGTCTGTTGAGAGCCTGTTTCCTGAGGCACAGGGGCTGGGGTCCAGATGGCCTGGTGTCCTCACATTCCGAGGCCCCAGGCTGTCCCCAGCACTAGTTACCACCTGCCCAAGAGAGGCCAGAACTACTACCACTTACTCTTTTGGGGGTTGACATCTTCTGGCCGGGCCTCAAAAAACCGAAAAGACTTCATCACACTGGGAAATGTGAGGAGGCAGCCGGACTAGTGCCTGTGGGGAAACGGGAAGAAGCGTTAGGCTGAACCAGACTGTGGACAGGAAACCAGAATTGGGGCAGCTTTGGCCACTGGTGATAGGAAGGTTCTACCCACCTACCCCATTGGGCACTCAACATGTCAAGCAAGCAGATAACAGAACAATTCTCCAACTATCCACCCACTCATCAATCTGACCATCCATCTGACCTAGTCCCAACCACCTGTGTGATCCAACCATCAGAAGAGGCACTGTGGCACCAACCAGCTACATAACAGTCCATCCAACACTCCTACAACTGCCCACCTAACTGACCAGCTAGCCACTCTCCTTACCATCCATCCATCTCTGTCTATCTACCCACACATCTTATTCAGTAACCAAATGGGTCATGAACAAATCAACCAGTTGACTGTTAAAAATCACTAATAGAAGTAAAGCAGGTGCCAGGGCACTTGCCTTGAATGCAGTTGACCAGGTGTGATCCCCCACCCCTGAGCACCACCAGGGGTGGCCCCTCCTCTATAGGACTGCAGATGACAGGATTATAGAGCATAGACCCCTAGGCCAGGCGCCCTCTGGGTAGTATACTATTTCCTGCCTAGGGAATAAGCTCAAGAGCCTCAGCCAACAACCCCCAAGTTTTATCCCATCAGCCCAAACACTAAGAGCCTGGTTGATCATTTTGTGATAATTTGGTAATTCAGCCAAGTGCAGGAAGGTGCTCTGACAGTTTGGTTGGCCCTAGGGAAGAACAGGAGGGGAGAGAGGGTTTAGGAAAGTCTCCTGAACCTTAGGCCCTAAGACCTATCCCCAGTTACTCTTCACACTACACTGTTTTTTTTTTTTTTGACTCAGAGACACAGGGCAGAGCTGCTATCAGCTCTCCCTGTGCCCAGTTGATCATAAGGCGCCCAGGAGGGAAGGTGGGTTCTAGCCCTGGCCCACCATCCCAGCAGAGCCTCACAAGAAGCCAGAGGAACCCCACACCATGAGGGCCGCCATTTTTCAACATGCAGACACCACAGCTCGTCAGAGCTCCACCCAGAAGAAAAGCTGATCTTTCCCCGTTCATCAATACATACACGAGATGTGAGGCTACTACAAGAGGATCCCACCCGCACAGCAGGGCCTGGCAAGCTACCTGTGTCGATATTTTATATGCCAACAACCAGTTACAATTATAGACCTCATTCCCATGACCTGAAGGAATGGTTTGAGGCTCTTCATGGAACCTGGGTCAGCCACATGCAAGGCGATGCTCTCTCCGCTGGACTATGGCCCCTGGTTTTTTATTTTGCTTGTTTTGGCTATGCCTGGGGCTTGCTCCTGAGTCTGTGCTCAGGGATAATTTAGGTGGGGTTCAGGGAACTGTATGTGACACTGAGCTACATGCAAAGCAAGTACCTTTCCGTTGTGCTATGGCTCCACCCCTTGAATCACACTGTTTCACCCTTTCTTTAAACAGCGCCCACATGACAGGCGCTTCATATATCTTACTCCTGTCTACCACCCGATTTCTGGTACAAGACTGTGTGTGGTTTTTGTGTGTGTAAAATAAAAATGAATTTATTGG